>CAJNOP010000079.1:752402-808675 GCA_905250075.1 Rotaria sp. Silwood1
CTTCAAAGATGATAAGATGCACGGACGAGGCACATATTATTTCGCCAGCGGTAACAAATACACAGGTGATTGGGTCGATGGTAAAAGCACGGGTGAAGGTGTATTCATTTGGCCCAATGGTGATAAATACGAGGGTCAGTTCAAAGATGATAAGATGCAGGGACGAGGCACATGTTACTTCGCCAGCGGTAGCAAATACAGAGGTGATTTGGTCGATGATAAAAGAACGGGTGATGGTGTATTCATTTGGCCCAGTGGTGCTAAATACGAGGGTCAGTTCAAAGATGATAAGATGCACGGACGAGGCACATATTACTTCGCCAACGGTAACAAATACACAGGTGATTGGGCCGATGATAAAAGGACAGGTGAAGGTGTATTCATTTGGCCCAATGGTGATAAATACGAGGGAAAATTCAAAGATGGTAAGCAACATGGAATAGGAAAAATGCAGTATTCCAATGGAAATATCAAACAGGGCCTGTGGTCTGATGGAGTATTCTTGAAATTTTTCCAGCGTTAATCTGATCTTGTGTCATCATTTAGACACCTCGTGGAAAGATAATTTTTTGTAGCGTTTGTCATAAAGCTAAGGAAGATGGCTAGTTGGAAACCATCAATGTTCGAAAAGATGTGATGTTGTGCATCTGGTGTGGGTGTGGAAGTGGGTGTGTGGGCGTGGGTGTGGGTGTGGGTGTGTGGGCATGGGTGTAGATGTAGGTGTGGGCGTAAATGGAAGAGAGGATTCATAGCCATACCCACACCCACACCCACACCCTTCGCAAAGAGCTCGAATATGCCGCTAACTTTACTTGCGTGGATAAGATGCAAATGATTAATGTACACATGATGTATGTTTAAAATATTGGGAGAAATCTTTCTGAACGTTTTCCAAATGTAAAATTTGCAGTTTTAAGCGTCTTTAAAAAAGAAGATATAAAGTCCGCACAATAAATATAATTATAGAATAGGATAACTAACAACATGTACGATTATTACTCTACTTTTAAAGAATAATCGTTGGTATTGCTATTATTGGACTTGAATGCTCTAATGTATGAGAAAAAGACCGGATTGTATCACTTTATTTCACTTTTCTAATGAAATTAGATAGATAGAATTACAAAGTATACTATCGAGCAGTGCTTATACTCTAGTATGGATTTATTTAGATATGTATTGGCTAAAGCAAAATTTGGAGTTATTTTTTTCTATCAAATAAAATCAAAACATATGTGAACTATTTGCAATTCCCTGATATGTTTTGTTCTGTTTATTCTTCGTGCAACTTTACAACAAAAGACTGCTTTGAAATTTTTTTGCGACTAAATAAATTTGTTTGTTAATAAATAAAATAGAAAACAAGAATGAATGTATATTTTCGAGAATGTGTGTAAGTTTTAAGTTCAAGGTGTTCCGGCTTCCCACCCCTTACAGACACATAGCAACGGAAGAGAACATTACAGACATGCCCCCATTACGAACAGGCTACCATTATAGACCTCAGCAACCGCGCACAGAAGACTTCAGATGCTGTACAATATTTCAATGTTTTCATAATTATTTGAAAACAACTATTTTTCAGTTGACAAATGATGCATTATGATAACAAGTTTGAACGATATACATGAGTTCCACATTTCACCTCCAAAGGAGATGCGCTGAGAAGCTTTTTTATTGATACGCAATTTTTCAAAATTCGTCCAGATAACATTTTGATAAAAACTATTTCGTTTAAATTGCTAATATTAATAAATGATTGTTACCAACTTCTATTGAATATCAGCCATCAGCACAGATCAAAAAAGATGAATCGTTTCTGCTCCAAACTAGAGAACTTTGATCAGCGAACTTCTGCTTTTATATTTCTACTATTTCCTCAAGTTTACCAGGCAGAAACTACATTTTTTAGGCGGAAATATACTAGAAATTCACGAACCTAAAAATTTTTATTTTCACGTTCAGGTTATAAGTGTATTAATGGGTAGAGCGCTACACACTAAACAATGTCGAACTGGCAAATCGCTTTAGAATCAAGACTATGCATTAAGTACATCTGAATGAGCTCTGAAAACTCCGAAAAGACTTTGTGGTCTTAGCTGCAGTATCGCAGCAGCAATAAAATAAAAGCACTAACTCGTTTCAGGTTATTCATGGCTGGTTTGAGCCTACATAATTCGCAGTCCTGACTCAATATCGATTGTTTTTTCATTTGAAGGCGTGGGATGTGGGTATGAGTGTGGATTTTAATGAACTATTCATCTACACCCATACACCACACCCACACTCACTCACAGCATTTGATTTCAGATGATTTCCACTCGAACACCGAATGCCTTCTGAAAAATGTGATTGAGTTGATTTTCTCGAAGGTGTGAGTGTGGCGTATGGGTGTAGATGAATAGATCATTAAAGTCCAACCCCACCCCACATTCACATCCACACCCACACCCAAAGCTTCTCAAGGGCTGTTCTATAGGGGTATCCAAAGGTCCTCAAGGGCTTCCCTACAGGGGTACCCAAAGGTCCTCAAAGGCTTTCCTACAGGGGTACTCAAAGGGCATCAAGGGCTATCTCTTCGGGACATCCATAGACCTTCAAAGGCTATCATATAGGGATGACCATAGGTCTTCAAGTGTTAACCAATAGGGATACCTAAAGGTGATCAGACGCTATCCAATAGTGGTAGCCATAGGCTCTGGAAGCCTATCGTATTGGGGTGGTGACAGGCTCTCAAGAGATATCGTATAGGGATATCCATATGTCGTTACGCCGGAATCTAGGAGCTATCTATAAGTTCTGAAGGGCCGTCTCATGTGGGTATCTATAGATGATCCACGGCCATCGTAAGGGGGATACCCCTACGTCATCAAGCCCTATCGTATCGAGATATCCATAAGTCTTTAAGGGCTTTCATGTAGCGCTAGTTATAAAAGTTGAAGAATGTCTATATGTGGTACCCATAGGTATTCAAAGATAATTGAGATTTCTTATTGTTAACTTTTCAAGGACTATCTTATGGTAGTTCTTGTTACTCTCCAACAGCTCTCTGGGTAAGGTATGTCGGGTGTTGATTATGGTTCCACCGATATCTGCTGGTAATAGTGACACAGTTTGAGAGTCATTTAGGCTTTCGGCATGTAGCTGTTCGACGAACGCTACTTGTTCGTCAATCATGGTTTAGTGGTGAATGTGGCAGATTTAAAGCAAAATAGGTGTCATTCGAAAGTTACAATGATTTTGATGATTAAACGAATCGGAGACCACTTTCTATTGCCGAACGTCTATACGAAGTCCTTCTAAACATTCGTAAACTTTTGAAGAGTTTCGAAAGAGATTACAGAACTTTGGAATGGTATCGTCGGTCCGAACGACAATGGGAAATTCTTCACAGTTAGTTTCAATTATGACAACCAATGGAAGTTCCATATTGTACGTATTCTTCTTTCAGTGTAGGAGATACTTTGTTGGAGGGTAACCTAAGAGGAGTGCAGTTCAGTTTCACTTAAGGTAATCAGATTGGGCTGCTTTGCTTAACTGAAGGTAATTGAGTTAAGTTATGGAATGGTTTTAGTGCACAATTAGTATTATTCGGAACGAATTCCGGTTAGGAAACTTGAATGAAGTTTGCGTTTCTTTTGATCAAAGTTCTATTCAACATTAGGTATCTCACAGATGCAGCTCCGAAGCTTGCAACAGATGACTGAAAGAGCTGGATGTGAGTGTGGGCGGTGTGGATTTGTGGGTTCGAAGTCTGGGTGTAGTCGTTGATGTAGGTATGAATAGAGAAAAAAATACTCACGCCCACACTCACACCTTCAAGAAATTCGCGTTTCCAAAAACTGCGTCCATTATAAACGACATAAAACAGGGCTGTGTTGAGCAACCAACATGATATGATGATAAACTCCTGATTGGCAAAGAAAAGATCATGCAGAACCCTTACAATAAAAGATAAAAAACGTTTTTCGAATGTCACTTGGTTGTTCCCTCACAACAATTTACTTGAACTTTGCTTTTAATAAATTTCAAGTGGTTCTAGCAAAAGAAGTTACCGTTATCCTACCGAGCAATTCATAACGGTGACACTACTAGCTTCTGAGTAAAAAGTGACTGAAAATCAGTGAACTTGATGTATGTGTTATTGTAAGGATACAATATGTTATCCTTGAGGCCAATCCTAGAGCTATAGGCATTCTCTTTCTTATGACCAGAACAACAGTATGCTTTTTCCATCAGCATAGTGGCGAGCGAATCCACTCGAATCTGATTAACTAAAAGAAAACAACTGATCAGACTACAGAAAAATTCTTCCTCTTGTAGACAGGATGAATCGAAGGGCTGCTTTATGAATTTATAAAGAACAACGGCAAGCCTCTCTAACTGGTAAAGACAAGTTCATGGAGCATCTTGATTATCAGAAAACACACCTTTTCTCGAAATTCATTCATTTTTTTGTCTCAGCATATCTAATTTCACCTTGCTTTTTTCAAAGTCAACGCGCTAAAATATGCCACTTTAACTATAATCCTGAAGTGGAACTGTTTTTAAAGTTAACCTGCCACTTCAGGTTGAATTCGAGCACCTCCTCTGAAACCAGCTGTTCTAGTAAGATCCGTTTCTATCGAAAGAACTGTTTGAGCAACTACTCCAGAAGAAACTAAATATGAACTGTTGTACCTTTACCCACGATTATCCGCAAACGATAGCCCTGCAGGACCTATCAGTAATCTTGTATGACAGCCTTTGAGGATTTATGAGTATCCCCATAGGACAACCCTTCAGGAACTATCTACACCTCCATCGGATAGGGCTTAGAGACTTATAGGTTCTCCTATTGGATAGACATTGAGGACATATCCCTAGCTTTACAGGATACTCTTTGAGGACCTATGCGTAGCTCTATAGGATAGCCCTTGAGGACTTTTGGGTATCCCCTATAGGATAGTTCTTGATGACCTTCGGGTACCCTTGTAGGATAGGCCTTTATGGAAAAGAGCTGTTCTGTGAGATGAGCTATTTTGAAAAGAACTGGTCAAAAAGTTCGTCTCCTATCAAAAGAATTGTCCAATCAAATCAGCTCCTCTCAAAGGAACTGTTCGAACAGCTCCTGACAGAGGAATTAAAGCTCAACTGTCATACCTCTTTGCTGATCAAGCTAAAATGATATCTAATGTTAATATGCTTTTTCTAACACGAAAATACATGTTCACCTTTTCGATAGCTCATTTTCTTCTTCATGTATTCAGTTATTTCTTTATGTGACGCATCAACATTTGTAGACGAATTTTTCACTAAAAATGAAGTATCTTAGTAAAACGATATTACTTTCCACGTCAGTAAATCTGTTCTCAAGTACAATTAATTGTTCAATCATGATTGAACCGGGTTACAATTCTATGTTTTCATATAAATAGCAATTTCAAAAAGTAGACATATTTTGAAACGATGAAATCTGTTTAATTGCCGAATAAGATATTGGGTATGATTTCAAATCTGCACCTAATGTGACAATTATTTTCATAGTCGGTACTCAAATTGATCCGACAATTTGGTATTCGGGCCCAGGCTCCAGGCCGAGTCGGATTGAATGTTCAGTACTCGACCTGATTGTGGGACACTAATCTTCACCTCGGAAGAAACTATTGGTCAATTCATACGCTAACAAAATTTTATTTTCGAATTATTCATTTTTCTTAAATGATAATTTCTTAATAACTCATAGAATATACAACATTTGTGCCACAAAGTTGCTTTATTAATAAAAATTTTTTTTCGATTTGCAAGCTTTTTCATAATGTTGTTGAGTTTTCGAAGCTCAAACTATCTAAAATTTTACTGCATATTTTGAAATATTAAAATCGTCCTTGCTGGATTTCATTCTCTAAAACTGACTATGTGGTATTTGGATCATGCAAGAAGGAAGATATAAACTTTAAAAGTCGGATGATGTGAAGTAAGCTTGAAAGATGTATTCAGATATAAGGCTCTAAAATAGTAATATTATATTGTTGTATCTTGATTATACTTAATTGAGTACATATAGTTACTTCTTTTGTAAAACAATAGAGACATTGAAAACCGAAACTTTGAATCTAATTTCTATAATTATAAGAATCAATTAAGATAAAAAGTACTGCCACATACACAAATAAAAGAAATCATTTCAAATAAGGATTATTTTTAATTAAACTATCTAATACTTACAAACATATCTCACACGATATATGCAACTAGAAATTTTATATTAGTTTGATTTGATTTTCTTTTTACAATGAAATCGACTGCAAGTTTACAGCTATATTAGTCAGTTTGATCTTTAAAAAAAATTAATTAGATTAGTTTTTATTGTTCTGTAGCCAAGTCGAATAGATCGAAACCTTCGTTTAATTGTCTTTATTACTTTTAAAACCATTGCATACATAAAAAAGTTCGATCATTCATGGCAAAAAATAAGAATTTATAATATAAGCGCTGATATAATAACGATATCAGGTCATACAAAAATTTTTAAACATATTGTGCACAAAAAAAGTATCATTTTAAGCATATTGCAGAGATAGCTTTTTTTACACGTGTGAATGTCTTATATACATTAAATTAAAAGTGATTAGTGGTTTCTTCGGTTTTTTCGAGTGATATACTAAAAAGCTATCTTCTTAAAAAAATGCTGCCTACTTGTAGAAACGGTCTGCCGTTAAATCATTATATATGCTTTGATGGCATTCTTTAATCAAAACTGGACGAAAAGCAATAAAATACACCTTAAACAACTAAAAATGAATTACTCAAATATATATACATATATATATTGTATATCTAAAAATAAAATAATAAAGAAAGAAATTTGACGCAACAATGAATGCACAAGATAGTGAGCGAAAAAAAAAGATTTAAAAGAATCATTGTATAAGTATCTCATATTTAATAGTAAAAGAAAAACAAATCAGTGAACAAAACGAAAAACATTTCAATGAATCTTACAGTATTTTGTTTTAAAGTTAAAAATGGACTTCAAATTTCGAACAGAGAATAGAACAATATGTTTTCTTATCTTATTTTGTCTTTTATTTTTAAATCAATGTTGAAGTATGACGTGAAATATGAAATAATTATTTATATATTTGAAAAGAAAGATGGTTGACGCATTATCTAATAAATTCTTGTTAAGTCTTTTTAAAAGTTTTTATTCAAAAGTGATTCACTTTATTCTTTCGTTGTTCTCAATACTTGTTTTGATGGTTTTCTGTGTCATTCATTTTTGAATTTATCATCTGAATTTTTAATGCATATCCAGATATTATTTTGAATTAATTTTTCTTAACTATCATAAAATAACGGCCAATCATATTATTTCACTACGCTATTCAAGTGAATTTGAAACACTAAAATGAATTGAATTATTTCTTGGTAATAGGTTAACTTTTGATAAATTTATCTTTTTCGAATTCCTATTATTATGTCAAGTTCTTTGTACGGCAACTAATCTTGTAGAATTAGAATTTTTGGATATAATTACATGTATTTAATGATAGAGTTTGAATTTTTTCAAGTTCAATTCTGTTCAATGTCAAAGAAAAAAACTGATGCTAGTTTTCAGAACAAAATCTTAAGTAATTTTCTTTCGAGATGTTCTGAAATGCATCTTCCAATGGATACCTCACGAAAAGCTTTTTTTGTTCATAACTAATTGCATGATTCACGACTAAATAAAAGTAAATAATTTCAAATAGATAATATTTTATTTCTAACGAGGGAACATTTTCAGGTGCTAAAAAGCTTTTCAACCGGGGATGTGATAACTAGATAGGGCATAGCTAGCAGTGATACACCCTAAGTTAGTTCGCGCCCAAGTTGAGATTTGGCTGAGATATCGACTTTTTACTAGAATTTGCCTATGGGACCCCATCTTTTCCATGAAATCAAAGTTTTGAATTTTGAGGTGAGACTTTGCCCATATCAAGGCCTCGGCTAGGGTAGTTCATCCACAAAGTTTCAGAATTTTCGGGCTAAGCATTCCCGAGATTTGAGTCTGTTAGTATAAACACAGTTTTTTACGAATATTGCTGTATGCATGGATATTTTGAAAACATTATATCTCGGGAATGCTTAGCTTGAAAATTCTGAAACTTTGTGGATGAACTACCCTAGCCGAGGCCTTGATATGGGCAAAGTCTCACCTAAAAATTCAAAACTTTGATTTCATGGGAAAGATGGGGTCCCATAGGCAAATTCTAGTAAAAAGTCGATATCTCAGCCAAATCTCAACTTGGGCGCGAACTAACTTATGGTGTATCACTGCTAGCTATGCCCTATCTAGTTATCACATCCCCGGTTGAAAAGCTTTTTAGCACCTGAAAATGTTCCCTCGTAAGATAAATCATAGTGAAGTTCAATTAAAATGAATTTTTATTATTGAAAAATTTCATTTCTCTTTTTATGAAATAACAATATTAAGTTTAAAATACTTATGATTGAACAAGATTTTTTGTTGAAACTTAGGAGAAATCAATATACATTTTATGATTAAGGATGTGTTGACGCTACAAGGTTTGACAACTTTTTATAAGATAATATGTTGATAAAATGAATGTGAATTAGAAAAAAAATCAAGTTTTATAGGTTTTTTGTTGATGCTGATATGAATGATTGTTTTAATAGAGTTTGCTGCCACTAGTATGTTTGGTAGTTGTGTATTTTTCTGTAGCTCCTCCACCACGATTAGCTCGATCAGTTGCCGATGCTGCTGTTGACGATGAGGATGATAAAGATGTAAGATAACTTCGTGCTAGAATACGATATTGAACATTTGTATGCTAATTAAACAAAGAAATTTACTTGACGTTGTTGTAGTTGGTATTTGTTTTTTTTGTAATTCTTGTTGTCTTCGTTCGTTGAATTTATCTATCATTCCTACTTGACGGTCGATTTCACGTTGTATTTGACGTGTTTGTCTCATCTTTGAATGACGTCGATGACGATCATTTTCAAATTCTTCTTCATCTTGAACTGAGTTCGTGAATAAATTTGCTGCTTGTTCACGTTTATATTCAGCATCCTTTCATTATTAAGAAAATTTTATAAAAATATATAAGCATTAAAGAAAATGTAGCAATATGAAAACTTACTTTGGCACGTAGAATTGCTTCTTTTTCTAATCGTGATATTTTTTTTGAAGTTATCGACATACTGAGTATTTATGTAGGATGTGAATCTTATACTTGACGATGTTGCCTATGTTGTGTATAATAATATACGTCATCAAGGAGATGGTGGGTTTTTTTTTTCTCCTTCGTTCTGGACGGATACAATTACGGTTGGTATGTCTCTGCGAATTTTGACTCATGAGGAAAAAAGATCTAGCATAAGGAAGGAAAAAAATGTGTTATCTTTATCCTTTTCTTTTTTATATCCAACAAGACATAGCAAGAAATAACAAAAAAAACGTTATTATACGACAGAATGTTGAAGAAGGACAAGATCTTATTAATACATTTATCTATATTCAGTCAGGCAGAGAAATTTTTACAAGCTCTAATAATTGGGATTGTTCCATAGATTTCTTCTTACTCTTTACACATCAAGATTAAAAGGCATGTTTTTAGAATTTACTTTCAAGCGAAAATCTTCTAGTTTACCATTACGATGATACTGATCTTGAATACGTCACTGAATTGATAAAGATCTAAGAAGACAGACATAAGACCTTGTGAAATCGGTAAATTTTGACTTTTTATGCCTTTTAACCAATGCATAAGATATAAAAAAAAAAACTTCAATATTTTCGCTATGTACCATATGTTCATTAATGAGTTTATATATAAATGATTTACATTAAATTATTTAATCATTGTATGTTTCAGAAGATTATTGTCATATTTGATATCGATTGGTTGACATTAATTTTTTCATAGGGCTTTACTTGAATAATTTCATTAGCAAAAGATTTAAGCGATATTGGCTAGATTTCACATTTCGATCTCATTTAAGAATTATACGCTTAGTTACATACCAAATGGATAATTATACATTTGGTCAGTGTAGATCAGACTTTAATATATCTTCCTTGAATATATGCAATTGTCGAATGAGACTATCGTTTAATTCACTCAAAAACAATAGTAACAGATTAACTATAACTGCTATTCTTAATAGCAGCTACGGTTAAATAACTTTTGGAGATGATACAGTCAAGTTTCAACAAATGATTTATATCAATTTTCGTATGGTTATTACGCCGAACAGTATTACATATCTTTATCAAGGATCATCAATCGATGGGATCAGCTTATTAATTAAAACTAATCCTTAGATCATTGTAATCAATTTAAAAATTCTTATTGTTATCACGCTGAGCTTTTGTTCTTCTTATGAATATTTTCCACGAGTCTCAAAATCTTGAGGGATAGAGATGCAAGAAATTATTTTCGACTGTATGAGAAAATAAATCTCATTATTAAAGAGATTCTTCCATACTCATATAACACTACCAAAGTCACCACAAGTTCTCACAACGAATGTATATCTAAAACACGAAGAGTGCGTACTGTAGCTCAAGAACGTTGAACATATTTAGATGATATTAAAAGTCCCACTACAAAACTAATAAATCAAATAGCTTGGTCATTATTTGATGTTGTAGAAACTTCAAGAAAAAAGCAACATTCAATACATATCGAAACTACCTGGCTAATAGAAAATGAATAATACAATTAAAAAAACTCGATGTCCTTTGAGCTTGTATTCGTCAAGCATGTGTAAAAACCCCTCAAAATGAAATTTAAACCACTAACTTTATGAAGTTATTGAAAATAATAGTGACTTTATACTACATTAATCAGAGAAAAGTACTAGAAACTATTAAATAATAAAAAATTCTCATCTTATTATTCCTGTTGATTAAGTTCAATTAGGAAAGATACTTTTGTACATTACTGTAAATGTCAATAAAAAGTTTACATCTGCAGATAATATTATCGATTTCGAATAACACGGAATGTGCCTATTTCTTCGTTGATTTAAACAAAAAATAGAGAATATATTTTGTTTTCTCTTTACTTTTATTCATTTGAAATTTGTAGTACTCTAATCACTTGAACAAATGTTTTAATCGATCTAAAATTCTTATATGAATGATGAAAAAAAAAATCTTGAAGAGGTTCTTATTTAAGTTTTCAACAATTATTTTGTTTCTTGCTCAATATCATTGTGACACTGATTAAAAACAAACTCCTTTTTGGAATGATCCTTAAAGAGAAAAAATATGATTGATACATTAGGTTGTAGTGTTTTTTTTTTATTACAATTCTTCACAGACTCGTCTTTCTACTTAATCAACTTCAAAAAGAAAAAAAAGAAGAAAATAAAAATTGAACATCAAATACAACCATTATGAAGTACAACACTTTTTCTTAATCGTCAAGAGCACTTCTGGAAATTGTTTACTCATAAAATGACCACGACGTTCTAATTCCATATATTCAGATTTTAATTTATCGGCAACAAAACGTCCTTCTGCTACTGGAATAAGTTTATCACTTGAAGAATGAAATTGAACAATCCATTCTGTATTGGCACGTATGGCATCCCAATCCCTTGAAAAATTTATTTAATTAATTTTTTGTATCATTTTCATTAAAATAACAACTAACATACCATGGTCGATTATAATATTCACTTGCTCGTTCATTTTCATCACCTAAATCAGTATGACAGGCTGCCACGAGTATCACTCCACGAACTTTATGTTTTTCAGTCAATCGCATGATAGCTTCACATCCAGAACTGTGTCCAACTAAGATAGTTTTTTCATCAAATTTTAGTTTATCTCGAATAAATGGTACCCATCGAGATTCACGAGCATTATGAGGATCAGGCATATCTTCAAGAATAACAGAAAATCGATCATTTGGATCCTTTTGAAGTTCTTGTTCAAGCCATGCATACCAATTACAATCTCGTACAGGTACACAACCCATACCTGGTACAATGATAATACGTTGACGCTCTACTTGTTGGTTAATATTCTCGGACATCTAAAGAAAATAGTTTATAAAGTAAAAATAAGTTTTCTTTTTTTACATTTCGATATAACTAACAATGAGTCACTTACATATGTATAAAGTGTGAACTTAAACGTGAATAAATCTGAGTCTACTATTGAAAAGAAAACGATCAATAGGATTTTAAATGGAAGCGTTTCTATTCCTGAGCAGCATTGACTGTTCTGAATACATGAAATATTTCTTTGAGTGAATAACTCGTATATTTGTGTAAAAGATGATTATGGAATATATCGTCAAACAAGGATTGATCAATATTATGCTGATAATTTTCGCAAAAAAATGACTTCCCTAGATAAAACTCTATTACATACATCCATTTTGAATACTGTTTGATTTAATATTCGAATTTGCTTGCTCGAAATAGTGTGTGTCGAAGCTTCGTTAGTATTTTTATTTTGCTATGTCGTTAGACCATAAAGTATTTTACACTGTTTTTTTGTTCATAAGTAGTATGTACATATTTAGATATAGTTGGGATTAACATCAAATTCTGAACAGAATACGAGTACTTGTTAATTATAATTTCAACTTTTATTTTTTTCGAACCTCACTCGGATAGAAAAAGTTGAACATTTTTTTTTCATTAGATTCTTGTGAAAACTAAATCACTTCATGCAAAATGTGATATTGCTGATGAACATCTAATTGCTTTTATTCTGGTCCAAACTGTGATTTTCTAGAAAAAGATGAAATTAAGTAACGAATGCTATTTTTAACTAATTAGTTATTCAATGTAGTTATGCTTATCAAGAAATGATCTGATATTCTGAAAAACCTTGTTGAAACCTGAACAACTTTTATATAGCACGTTGATTTTTATACAGCTTCATTTCTTAGTAAAATGCTAAACATTCATATCCACTAAAAAAAACTTCATTTTTTGAAATTTCGTAACGATCGATATTTTCAAAATAACTCAGCTTTAGCTAAAGAAAAATCAATGGGAAATTCCGTAATACTTGGTCACGCCGATTTTAAAAAAAATGATTAGTATTACGCCTGTTTAATATTAATAAAGTGATGTTGAATGTTCAATGATCTAGCGTAACTAGTCTATATCTTAATCAAAGAATTTTGTTGAACGATGATTTTTTTCGTTCCCATTTTCAGGAATTTCCTTCTGGATTTCCTGAATAATTACACAAAATATAAACATATTATAAGAACATTCTACTATACTACGAACTTTTCAAATGTAATTCATCAAGTTTGAGTTAGTAAATATATAAAGATTGTAACAAAAATCAATATATTATATGATAGAAGTTTATCTATAAACTTTCGATGACATCTATACTAATTTTTAAGATATTTACTTATGATTTTAATCATTTTACTCCTAACTAAAAGCAAAAAGGTCATATTATAATTGCTCTATTATAGAATCAAAAATGAATAGCTGAAACATTTTCAAATAACTAAAAACAAACGTTAATCTTCAAAATGTTTATTCTGACATTGACTAATACTAAATTCAATAACTTTAATTACATTGACTAGGAAAAATATACTAAATTAGCATTCATTATCTATTCTCGAGTTTTTTTTTGATAGTAACAAATTAATAAAAATAACGTTTCGAAACTTTCTCTCATCTCTTAATCATATTTCAAATCAAGAATTAAATACATAAAAAAAAACCAATATTATAACCGTGTTTTTTTTTGTCTCTTTCTTATTTCTTTAAATTTCATTTACACTCACAGCGAAACAAAAATGAACATGATAATGAAGAAAAAAAAAAAAACACTCGTCAACTTCATATTATAAAGCAACAATATCATGAAAAAGAAAAACGCTGAAAAGAGCAAAAAAAAAACCAGAAATAAAATGAGAAAAAAAAGAAAAACGAAAAGACTACAAGACAACGAAGAATAATAAATAAATAAATAGTGAAACGTTCGACTGTTGTGAAAGTGTGAGCACTGATATCATCATACATAAATGAAGAGAAAAAAAAAGGAAAAAGACTAAAATAATGATTATTATCGAATTTTGTTAAATAAATTAAGGACACTGTCGGATTCTTTATTAGCACGACATTTTGTAAATACATTCCAAAATCTAAGTGTTTCATCTCCTGCACCTGTCACTATTGATTCACCATCTGGTGATACAGCTAAATATAATACACGAAATGTATGTCCTGTTAAACGAGCTAATTGTAACATTGATGGATATTTCCAAACAACAATTTGATGTTGAGAATAACCATGCTAAAATTTACATATTTAGATTAAATAAATAAAAAATTGTTAAAAAAATATATCTTTACCGTTGACACAAGTTCATTGGTATGTTTTGACCAAGCTAAATTACATACCTTAAATAAATATAATAGAAAAATAAAAAGAAAAATTTTCTAATAATTATTTTACTTGAGAACCAGTATCAATAGATTGTAGATTTTGTGCTGTTAATGTATTCCAAAATCGAATATGTCGATCAGCTGTTCCTCCACCACTAGCTAAAAGACCTTGTTGATGTGGACTCCATGCAATAGCTTTAACAGCTGCTGTATGATCTGTATAAACTTGAATTGGATTTGAACATGATTGATTCCATACTAATAAACGATTATCATTTCCACCACTTGCTAATAATTGTCTATCAGGTGACCATTTTAATCCACATACTTCTTGTCTATGTCCAGCTAATTTACGTTCTTGTTTATTTGAACGTGTATCATTTTGTAATATAAATCGATCACGTGAACCGGAATATATACATAAATCATTCCAAGCTAATGCACCAACACGTGCTGTATGACGTGGAAATGAAACCGTTTTACGATTTGTTGCTACATCCCAAATTTGTACAATACCTTAAAAGTTTTGTTTGTTTTTTTTTTCTTTCGTTAAAATCTAAACATTGATTACCTTTATGAGTTCCAACTGCAACATATTGTCCTCTATCACTCCATGCAACACTTGTTACTGTATCTGATTCAGTTTGTAAATCACATAATCGTGTTACATTACTTGTATTAGCATTCCATAAATAAACAGATGCATTAAGTCCAACAGCTAATATATTTGTTGATGACCAATCAACTAAATTTAGATAAAAATCATCTTGAAGTTCAGGTGCATCAAGAACTTTAAATGGAGTTTTAGGAATTTTTCGTAATTGTTTACGTGGTGAACGTAAAAGACGAATGGATGCAGGTGATAATGGTGACAAAGAATAAGGTGAATAATGTAAATCGTCTGTATTACGACGGGCAGAATAACGAAATATTGTATTTGGATCACGTGTTCGTAATAAATTTGAATTAGAATTAGTATATGGTAAATGTTGTTGAGATGATTGAGATAGAAAACCAAGTGATGGTGTAAGAATACCCTAAAATATATCCAAATTATAATTATTCTTACAGGAAAAACAAAAACAAAATCTTCATTTACATTAATTCCTAATGTTGCTGTTGTATGAATTTGTCCTCCAAGACCTTGACCAATAACCATTGTTGTTCCTCCATTATTATTTATATCATTACTAGCCGATTGATTTGTAGTACCTGTTGAATGATGATTATTACTGTTACCATTAGAATATGCATTACTGATATGTTGTTCATCATATAGACAATCTATATGTGTACCAAACATTTCATTTTGTAATAAAGCTTGATATGTTAACATATCTTTAGTTCGATCAGCAGCAATTGTTGTTCCATTTGTTGAAGACGAAGAAGAAGAAGAAGAATTCGTTCCAGTATTTGTCGTTGATGTTAAATCACGTGATGATTTTTTATCTGACATTGGTCCTTTATGAATTTGTTCTTGATCAATATAAAATGCAGATAGTTGAGATAAACTTCGAAGTGGAATGAAACGATCACTATGTTTGATCGGTGATGGTGATGATATTGGAGATGAAAATGGTGATGAAGAAACTGATGAACAACCTGACATTGATCGAATTAAACGACGTTCGAAGTCAGGCTCCATTATGGTCAATATTACAGATTGAATATCAGACCACGGTAATTAAGAAATATACAGATCATATTTACAAACAACGAAAAGACAAAGACCCTAGTCATTAATGGTTCTGTATCGATGTCCAATAGTAAAGTGTTAACAAAATGTTTTTCATCAAAATATATGTTGTTTTGATTATTTATTTTTATAAAAAAAAAAGAAATTTTAATTGAAGTTTAACAATCACTTTATATTTCATTAGTTTTTTCTTAAATTATTTTTTATTATGCGAAACAGAAGATCTCTATGTAATAGATGGCGTTGATGTTTTAAAGCGTAATAATAAAAGTAACTTATCGGTTGAAATTATCCGATATTTGCAATACTAAATACCACAAGAAAAAGAAAAGTATTCGTGACACTTCCAGTTTCAAATAGTACTATGTATTGTATTTTACTGGAAAAAGCAAAGTATCATGATGGTACTCAACGAGATAGAAAAGGCACTTTACGTATTTGTTGTGGCATGTTTGCAAAGTTGCTTCTTTTACTTTTGTTGAAGTTACAAAGAATTTTTTCTTTTATTCATATTAAATTCAACCTTAAACTTTCTCTTTTACTTATTTTACATATCCAATATTGTTTCTTACACTTATACTCCCTTCATCAGTTCTATCAGACGTATTAAGTTCGGAGTTTTAATTGAATCAACTGCATACTCTTGCAATCAATAAATGTATTAACGCGCACGAACAAGAACAATAATAATTACTTTTATTTAACATGTTCTGGTTTCATTTCGAATATACATATGATAACAAAAATTAATTCAGAGAAGTATTGCTAAAGTCTAATCAGATGAATATGTATACGTTGTCGTTATTGTCTAATTTTGTCTTTGTTTTTATTGATTGATTCTTTGCTATGGTGACACAACTATGGAGGTAAAGTTCATGTCACAAGAAGAGAGAAGAACCAATTCTGATTACAGGGATTTTATAAGCAAAAACAAAGCGAAAATTTTTTGTAAGATTGGAGGATCACTTCTGTCCTCTCAGTTTGGACATCTTAACCCTAAAATTATCAAATGTATTTTCTTTCGAATGTACAAATAAGTATTCGCAACATTTGTATTCATAATTGGCGATATTCATTCTAATTTCAATTATTTCAAATATTTTCATATTTGCATCAAATACATTCATAAGGTTTACAAGTATAACTTACGAGGGAACCGTTCCAACTGATAAATCGCTTTTTTAATGAAAGCTGGTGGGTTATAGGTTATCGACTATGCTGATTCCGAATATGAGTATGAGGAGTGCCCTTAGGCCTTCATAGGGTGGGTTTCTGGAAAACCAGGTCTTCAGAAAACTAATTTAAATGAAATTTTTGTTTTTGATCTGCTCAGATTATAGAGCACATTGAGTTGCCTATAAATCAATAGTTTTTCCTGTTTTGCATGGATTGTCTTGAATAAACAACATTAAACTTTCCTATTTGTACAGTGAAAAGCTAGTAATATGCATCTACTATGTGAATTCCATTGACTGTATGTCATCGTAAAATCTATTTGAAACAAAAGAAAATATCGATTAATAGACAACTTGATGTGCTTTATAACCTGAGCAGGTCAAAAACAAAAATTTAGTTTAAAGTTGGTTTTCTAGAGATCTGGTTTTCTAGAAAACCATCCTATAAAGGCCTAAGGGCACTCCTCATACTCATATTCGAAATCAGCATAGTCGATAACCTATAGCCCACCAGCTTTCATTAAAAAAGCGATTTATCAGTTGGAACGGTTCCCTCGTTAGTGACACCCTCACCCTCATACTGATTGCTGTGTTAAGCGTACCAATCATGTATGAGAATGTCACTTAACTGTCGACGAACGACGAACCTTGATCTTAAACAATCAAGATAAAAGAATAAATTTCAAAAAGTAACTTCTATATTAACTATAATGAATATCGAATGATGGTAAGATTGACAATTGAACATTACACATTGTGGTTTATGATCTTTGTAAATGCTGTTCTAAACTCTATTCTATATCAACAGAAGAAAAAAAAATAATGAAAATTTAATGATTATTTCATTACTGACTATATTATATATTTGAGACTTTCGATAAAGTTTTGTTACTTTTTTTTCTTAGAGAAGGTATTTGTTATGTATAATCAATGAAGACTACTCAAGATGTTGTATAACTGTGAGCGACCAAAAGAAGCTGATTAAAGACAGATAGCAGTGTTATATTTTCTATTCTTCTTCCAATTCATCATCAAGCAGAAGAAAATACCATTTATACTGATTGTATATTCCAAGTAGAAAATAATTTCAGCATATTTTGATCTAACATAATAAGCGATTTAAATTAACTTTTGATAAATATTCATTATTGTGTCAAAATTAAAAATTTATGCATATCATAAACTTTAGAAAAAAGATTAGACTTTAGCGATTCATAATTATGCGCCCATACATACTTTATATTCATAAGTACACTAGGCTGAGATTTCTCTCAATAATTCCAAAATAATCCCAATTAATATCTGATAATTAATTTTTGTATTCGTTTTCGTTTTCTTATTTATTCATTTCATTTGTAAGTTTCCTTTGACTTTTAAAATAAAATTCATTTTAATTAATTGATCATAGTAAATAAATACATCGTGTAGGTTCACAAGCATATTTATTCATTCAAGAAACTATTAAATTTTGTCTGATCAAATGTCAATCTAGTATGACAATCGTTAGATTTTATTACAATTTCACTCTTCAGAATCATTCGGTTGTCGGCAACTAACGATATCTTATCTTGACTTCAGAGGCAATGGATCGTCTAAAATGAATTTTTTGGGACAGTTTTTCATTCCTATAGATGTAAATATCGATATGTTCAATAAACTTGATATTGCATGTCTTATTCATGGAAATGAAAAGCATATTCTTCTAAATTTTCATCTTTTAGATTTATTTACTGATTAAATTTTTAATTTCGACATTACATGGCTACTGCATTGAATTCTGTTCCACCAGAGACAGCTTCCCTACCTGTTCTCGATTCTAAAGGCGAATCACATCCATTTTCTTCACTCTACACAAGTACCAATGACAAAGAAAAAACTCTCATCATATTCATTCGACATTACTTTTGTGGTAGTTGCAAACAATACATCAGTAGTTTATCGGAAGAAAATGGTTTATCTCCTACAGAACTTGCCGCTTTACAGAAACGACTAATCATTATCGGTTGTGGTCATTCAAATCTCATCGAACAGTATGCAAAAGATACGAACTGTCCTTTTCCGATTTACACAGATCCAACTCGAAAACTTCACGATGCTTTTGAGCTGCACCGAACGCTAAGTTTAGGAGAAAAAACCCCAAATTACATCAAGTCATCTTTTTTGTCTAATGTTGCCAAATCAGCTATGTCACAAATCGCTGCTGGATCAAACATGTTCAAAGGCGGTGACATTCAACAAGTGGGTGGCGAATATCTTATCAACACACAAGGAGAGATAGTGTGGGCACATAAAATGGAAAATACACGAGATCATGTTGAAATTGATGAATTACGCAAGGTGTTATCTCAGAACTGAGATACGCATCTAAAATAAACAGTTTACTTTATTTATATGATTACTTTGATTATATAGAATCTTCTATCGGCTAATACTATCGATTGAAGAATTAAATGCCAAAAAAAATCAATTGATCGACGCCGATTATATCCTAGTTACTCTAGTCTCAATCCTATATATTCCTTGATAAATCCTTTTAGAATTTATCAGGATTCTGTGACAAAGTCTACTAATTCCTATTTCCAGAGCTTTTCAAGGTTAGACAGGGCCCCGTTTCTAATTAGAATCCTTATAGGAGTAACATATACGCTTCTATCAAGTTTCAGTTAGAAGATCCCAATTGAATTCTGTTTCGACTCGTGTCAAGATCTTAATATTTCGTGGTTACACATTTCTTTCCCAATATATACATAATAGAAAAAGAATTCTAAATAGAATGCAGGTAAAAAAAACTATGACGACCATGACAAAGCTCGATGAGCCATTTTTTCGTGAGTTACTCGATGCTATTAAATAAATGCTATCAGAACTCTTGATTATATATCATCACACTATGCTTGATCATAGATTTTAAACACTTTCATAAAAGGAGATAACAATGCTCTATACAACTGCTTCCTTCATATATAATTCAATTATTTCAATTAAATTCATCATCAGATAATAAGCTGCGTTACATCAATAAGAAAATGTAAAAAAGTTTGATGTGACTAATTATTTTTTTTACACGTCAATCGAAGTCTACTCAAGAGTAATCTGCAGTTGTTATCATCACACTTTCACAATTTATCATTATTCTACATTGATTTATCCAAACAAGCAATTGCAAAACATCAGAAATTTATGACACAAAACTACTAAAAACTCATTTAAACGAGAAAAATTCACTAAATCCACCATATATACAACATACATACATATCTATCAAAATTAATCTGACTCTTTTTTTTTACAATACCGGTAGAACTCGTCTTTATTCTCTTGATGATTTAAATATTTAATGCTCGACAAAAAACGTTTGTACATGTATGAATGGCATTGTCAACAGCTACTATTGATATCAGATTAAATACTATTATATCAGAACAATGGACTTTCACCATCTTTAAGACATTATTCTTCTTTGTTTCTTGCGTTTTGTCTATTCTTTTAAATATTCTTCTTGAATTATGAATGTATAGAACGAAGGTAAGAAGGACGAACAGCATTACTTCGCAAAAAAAAAAGAAAAACGTCACAGAAATAGAAGAAATAATGCTATTATTATGACAATTCATGTGTTGACACCAGAAGAAAAATAAATCTAAGCTTGAAGAAGGAACAAGAACATTATCTGCAAATAAATCATTTTTTCGGGTGTAAGTTTTGTTCAAAACAGAATTTATCTATTTGCATATTTTATCAACTTAAAATTGTTTTCTCTTTATCTGACAGAAAAATCTATTAGTTCAGCTATATTTTCTCAGAATTGATGTGTCATTATAGTTTCTATATAAATTATTGAAACAAGTAATATCAGAGATACCGTAAAAACAAAATAGTAATCTTAGTTAGTTGATGATGAAAAAAAAAATTTCTATTTTTTTTTGTAATTCTTCTTTACAATTAATTAATTTGTTTGTAAACTAGAAAAGTAGATGAAAATATCGGTGAATGTTTAATGAACTTCATTACGAATTAAACATGAGAAGGATTGTAAAATTATTTCATAAAGGAACTCATTTCTAATGAAAATGTACTGTCTTTTCATGCTTCCATACAGCCTTTGATCTTAATTGAGTATTGAGAACTATGAACAAGCGAACGATATAATTAACTTAAAGAAAGAAGTAATGAAACACACAGTTGTCTGAACTATTTGATAAATATATTGAGTCAAATTAATTCTACAATGATTTGTATCTTGCTCAGAATTTTGATTGTACACGAAAAGTTTTGATTAATCTCTTTTGAAAAGGCTAATTATTGAAAATATATAGAACTCGTCATAGGATTTATAGATGGCGCCATACATTAACACTTACAAAATTGATCTAGAAAGAAAATATTTAGTGTTACAATATTGTTTGATCAATATATTTTTCTTAAAAAATATTTCTCTAACGAATATTCGAAGATACATAAAAAATGAATTTAATAGGCAGGTTTTGTACCAGTAAAATTTATCGGAAGTGTCAAGTTGAAAGAAAGAAAATCAACAACAACAATATTATTAAGACCGACAAATAGGATTAGATATTTTAATCGTTTTCTTTTTTTTCAGTTCTGCAATACCTTATCTAAGAACAAAAAAAAAAACAAAACTCCTTCCTTTTAAATATACAGTAAAATAAATAACATATATTTATTCTCTCGTCAATCGATGCATACACGAATCGAATTCGATCGTTCATTTATTTTCCTCATCATTGGACCGTGATTGTCAACTGAAGACATAAAATTTTTGTTAATAATCATCATGAAAAAGTCATTTGATAGGTTCCTATGTAATAAAGAATCTGTCTTCATATAGTTTTATTTCTAGATGATTAAACGTGTTCATGTCATCAACAACATCATCAACGTCACTACTTCTTTGTGTTTTAGTCAAATCTGCAAAAATACAATCTTTAGACAGTTAGTTTTGTTTTTATTTATCATATATGTACGAAATTATTTTTTTTTTTGTTTTATAATAGATGAATGTTATTCTTATGTTGTATTGAAAATTGATAATGTCAAATCAACAACAAGTGTTGTAAAAGGTCAACAACCTAATTGGGAACAAGAATTTTATTTGTAAATAATTATTTTTAATATTAAATCTAAAATATTTACAATAGTCAATCATTTACGATAAATATTCGAGAGTATCTTCTATTTAGTATTACAAATGTAAAAAAAAAAAAGTTTTAGCTTTATAATATATTCATAGGAAATGAATAATTTACTATTTCATTATCTATATGAATAATTTTTTCTGGTTAAATTCCATAGAAATTGAATGTTATTATACTTGTAGAATAAATGATTCAAGGTTGATATTAATTGTTTTATACAATGTAATAGATAAAAAAAAAAGAACAAAATGTTTTTTTCTTTTGATAAGAGATGTTCAGTTTTTTTCTATGATTTATTTTTAATAAGAATACACGAAAAAAAAAAAAGAAAATTATTATCAATATCAGACTGAATAGAATTTCTTTTTTCTCATAAACAACATCTGTTCTATGTATGAAAATATAGAGTTAGGACAATTAAACTAATGATATATTTTTTATTACGGAATAAGAAAATAATTATAATAATATCTGTTTTCATTGAATTGCAAAGAATACAAAATAAATATATTTTATGAAGTTGTCTTCTTAGAATTATACTTTATTTCTAATTTTATCACTCAAGATATTTATAACTAAGCAAAAAAAAACGTTCGTTCATATTTGATCCAAAAATGAATCATTTAATAAAGCGTTTCAAATAATAAATAGTTCGAATGTTTTCTTAACAAAAAAAAAACTCTCATAAATAATCGTTTATTTATAGAAGATTGATTAGAAAATGATGTGTATTTCTTGCTTTTTAAATATTTAAATATCAAAGATAAATATTCCAAACATTCAATATTTGACCTATGGTTATTAAAACGTAGGAATACACTCTTTAAAATAAATACCTTGAAGAACTTTATTATCTATAGAAAGAAATTCAATCATCAAGTCACATATTTTCCTAAGCATTTTAATATTATCGACCATATTTTTTTCTTAGTAAAAATATGAAATGAAACAAAAGTTTTCATTAAATTTTATTTCTTTTATATGTCGATGTAGAAACACTTTTGATAATTCAGTGAGACTTTTTTATTATTTGTGATTTCTTCTATAAACATTATTTATAAAATATTTAAGTCATTTTTCATCTAAAACAAGAAAAAAAACAGCAGAGATTACAGTCTTGAAGTTTGCTTTTTGTCTCTCATTAAAGGATTTCGAATAATAAATCAATTTCTACATAAATTCCTAAAATAGACATTGACTATTTGTTGTCGTCCTAAAACAAAAACATTCCAGAGATAGTTCATTGAAAAAAATCTATCAATCGCATTTTTAACAAACGAACTTCACTTGCTGAAGAATATTAAAATATTTGTCAAGATCGTCATATTTTAGAGAAAAATTTTGTGTCATCTTCAAAAGCTATGACTGGGTTTCGATCATCATCTATGTTTCAATAGTTAATCGTCTGAGATTTGTTATGCATATTCAATAGTTCGAATATGATGTTATTTTTACTATGAAATTAAATTTTTTCTAAATTCGACAATATCGAGTCTAAATCAATGAGATAATCTTTTTTTTTTGTTTTTGAAAAAGAAATTCAATAAACAAGAACATTCAATTCTTATTAAATAGTTCTTATATGAAACATCAATTCATTCAATCGGATTTCTCTATTAGTGAACTTTGATATCCTAAAATATCAATCAACGAAATTGATACCTAGTTTTAAGTCAATATATCAGCTTAGAATCTTTTTAAAGATGGTTTTCACGATAGATTTATCGACTATCGTTGAAAAATCCATTCACTTTTTCGTGATGCTAAATACAGAATAGACGCATGAAATTGCACTCATTAAGATTAGTATAGATTTGAAAATTATAACTAAAAATGAACAAACTGGTTTTGAAAGAAAAAAAAGACATCTTAAACTGTCGCTTGACTTCAAAAAAAAAATGTTTTTTTTTCTATATATTGAACCTAATCTTGTTATGAAAAAAGTTTCTATCTTTGAAATATAATATTTTGAAAAAAAGAAAGTTTTTGTCATATTACTAAAAATATGAATTTGTTTGACAAGAAAAACATAATACTAAGGCTCTTATCAATACGATTTCCTTTTTCTTTGCGTTTCTCAATGAGTGAAGAGAAAACAAAAAAAATAGTTTATTTTTAATATTTATCTTTTATTGTTTTTACCTAATGTTGAAAACAAATATCATTTGTAAATTAAAAATACTCGAAAAGATAAGTCAAAAAAAACCAAAAATGTTCGATTCTTATTGAAGAAAATATCTCCTAATAACAGTGGTTGGAATAGTTCTTGAAAGAGACCACCTCCTTTCAACACTTCCGGAAATAGAGTGAAGATGAATTTCCTTTTATTTTATACTCGATCCGAGTAGAGACAAGGATAAGAACATTATTATTATTCTTAAAAAGAAAAACAGTAACTATAATCTATGTAAATTATTAAAAATAAAAATTGAAAGAATTTTATTTTTATCTAAATAAATTTGTCTTAGTTTGATTGATTATGATTTTTAGTGTTATAGACTTTTATATTAAACGAATATTATTCTATGTTATTTGTCATTCTACTTATATAAAGAAAGAAAAACAAAACAAACTTTTTAACTATTGTTTTTTTAAACATTCAAGTCTTCTATTTTCTATCGGTCATTAGAAATAAAAGCTTTAGAGGAAATATTTAAAGATATAACGATTTCTTCCGTTAATTTTGTAAAGAATTTTTTGTTGAAAAAAAAAAGAATGTTTTTTTTTCTCTATATTTAAATAGATATAAAACGAAAAACCATCTTTTTTTTTTTGTTTTCTTATATATTAAAGCGACGTACCCGATCGTTCAACAGGTCTTCAAATCGAATTATGGGAACGTGGTCAATTTCGGGATAAATTACTTGGATTATGT
Source organism: Rotaria sp. Silwood1 (assembly GCA_905250075.1). Taxonomy (NCBI): domain Eukaryota; kingdom Metazoa; phylum Rotifera; class Eurotatoria; order Philodinida; family Philodinidae; genus Rotaria; species Rotaria sp. Silwood1. The sequence continues at coordinate 777,678 of CAJNOP010000079.1, forward strand.
CATATTGGTTTAGATCGTAATGATAATCAAGATATAACAAATATAAATGATGGTAATGAACGATGGATTATTCTTGATTCGGAATTAATTTTAAATCGTCAAGGACAAGTTGCTCGAACATGTAATCCAACAAAACATTCAATTTTGATTCGTACTTATGTTGAATTACCATCGGATTTAACGGAAGAAGAATCAAGAGATTTAACTGAAAAACTTGAAATTCTTCGTGAAATTCTTGATAAAGAAGTAAATATAAGAAATTCTTTTTTTTTTTCCTCTTTTTTATTATATTTTTGTTTCTGCTCTATTGCATTTTATTGATCTTGTCTCTCTCGAAACAATTTTTGACTTAGTATATATTTATCAAGCTGAAAATGTCGACGATTAATTACATAAATTAGTACCATCAGTAGACTCAAATAATAGATTATGACAAAAAAATAGAAAAAGAAAAAAAAAAAAACGTCTAATCTTTAGAATAGTCATCGGTTTTTTTTCGCTTCCATTTAAACCGAGAACAGAAGAAGCAAGAAGAATCAAAAAAAAAAAAGCGAGAAGTAGATGAAAAACAAGAAGAATAAAGAAAAGTAATCACGTTATAGTGATGCACGCTATTGGATTGTATTTCTGTAATAATGCCTGAAAAAGTGACATTATATTGATTATCATGGAATGCTCAAACGAGTCAAATGTTTCTGTATCAATCTCTTGAGACTCGTATTTTTTTCTATTTTATGACACAAAACAACAAAATACATAAATAAGGTATATATTTCTCGCTCTCTCTCTCTTTTTTTTTCTTCTAGGGACGTCAATTGCAAGATGTTACACTTAATGAAATTAAATCACTTTCCACAATGTATCTTGATCAACAGGTTAGATTTTTAATGATTTCAATTACTGTATTTACTTCAAATAAAAAAAAAACAAAATAAAGTTTTGATTTTAACATAGTTTTATAGATTTTAATATTTACACAATAGAAAAACAAATGATCGCATCATTAATAATTCTATAACAATTAACATAGTTTTCTATATGAAAATAACGTTGATTTTTCTGAAGAACAAATAGAAGACAAATTTATCTAAGGTTAAGTTTTTCTTTTCATTCAATGGAAAAACAATTAATTTTCAATTTTAATATAGTCAAATATAGCAGCATATGAAGTTAGTTTTATTGAGCTAAAAAAGAAATTTTCTTCCAAATATGAATAATAAGCTTCAAATAAATCTCTTTTGCGTTTTAATTAACAATGCAAAAAAAAAAGAAGAAAATCTTAAAGATACTCTATTTTTAGTCATAGTTAGTTTAGTTTACTAATGAGGGAAATTACACTTTTCAAGTGATAGAAATATATTTTTCATGAGATTTCCTCTTTACATAGGATCTTTTCTAATTTTGACTAAATAAAATATAATTCGCATATATGAATCAATGTTTGCTCTATATTTGAGTTCAACTTAAAAATTCAAATGTTTAATATAAAATTATATCGAAAATAAAATAAAAAATCTAATTAGTACAAAGATACATTTTAATCTTTTAGTTACCATAGGTGTTTCCTTCTTGAAATAATAGATTCTTAACTAATCAACACGTTTTTTTTACAAAAATCTCAGCATGTCTAGTATTCTTAAGAGTCTCATTAGTCGAAATAGAAAAAATTATTTTAACTGAAACACTCGGTACATCATTATAATGATAAAACCTTAATGAAGAAAGTTTTAAATGAAATATCTAAGATCTTGTTTTGTTCTCGTATACTTGTCAAAGATAAAAAAAAAAAAACTGAATAAAATGTTTATAAATTGAGAATTGTTTGAATGAAGAAATATAAAGAAAGTTAAAGTTTATTCTTAAAAGAAAAAGCAGAAAAGTGTTTTAAATATAGATCGTATTGTATAGTTTTGTCGTATTTAATCATGTTTGTTAAATATTAACAAAGACACGACCTTGAAAAATAAATTTCAATATCTCTTACTAAAATTATATTACAGATCGTTTGTTTCTAATAAATTTTATTAGAAAAATATCAGAATAGTTCCAATTAAAATAAAAATTTAAAAAAAAAAAAGTGCGTTTTTTCTTTCATAATCAATATTATCTGACATTTATCAGATAAAAAAATGAGATTAATTACTTCTAATGACAAGTCAATACAATTTTTTCAACTTGTTCTTTCTTAAATAGCAGGTAAATATGTCGAATTTTCATTTATACGAATTAATTTCCAAAGTACTAATTTAAAACTATTAAATATTATGCAAAATTTTCTTTCGTTTTTTTTTGTATTTTAAAAATTATTTATAAACGATTTTTGTTTTACATTTTTAAATTTTAACTAAATATTGTTCGGTTCCCTTTGGTTTTTTTTGTTTTGTGGACATATACCAAAATAAATATCTATGAAAATATCATGCATCATTTAGCCGACTTAGTAACAAAAATAGTTTAAAAATTCAAGCTATTTAAGCAAGAAATCATCTATAACAATATTCTTAGGGATAAAAGCTATTTACATAATCCCTGCGGAATTAAAATGTGAAAGATGATGTTTCTACTCTTGCAAATCAAAAGCAGATTATTCTATTTTAGGATACATTTCTTTAATCCTTTTACTTAATACTCTACACATATAATAAGCAAATAGTTTACATGTTACTAACAATCTTTGATTGTTTATCAATAACATCCATTACGATCGGTACGGAAACGGATGTCTAAATTTTGACCACTATACTTCAACATTGCTATTAGACCATTTTTTTTTTACAAAAAAAAAAAAAAGAATCGAAATTGTTTGTCTTCGTCAAAGTTGATAGAGTTTGAAGAGTACTTTCGAAAATTGTCCATAGTAATAATTAAAAGTTCAATAGACTCATCTGTCATAAAAACAACAAATCAGTCGATTAAGTTCAATTAATAATTAAGTTAGACGAAAAAAAACTTTTCGGACATTCGAATTTTCATCTTACTTTTAAAATTGCAAATATCATTGAGATTCTTGAAAAGAAAATTCTTTACAATTATAAGAAATTTTTATTCAATACATGAAGATTTATTTGTTGTTTAATTCATATAGATTAAGAGTCTTAGCTATTATAAATATAATATGTAGATAAATATCATCAACAAGCAATCATGTCATCAATGATAAATATTGATCATGATTACAAATATAAAAAATAAACTTATGAGAGAGAGGCATTAACTGATCAATCGCTTTTGCGTTGAGACTATGTGCGTATATGTAGGTATAAATGAGCTATGAATACCATGAAAAATAGTTCGGGCCGCTTTCTCATATATTACGGAGATACTGCACTTTTACATTGTGATTTTAAATGAGTGCTGTTGATCCACCTCAGGAACATCAGAAAAAATTATTTTCGAATTTCAATCTGAAACTTTACACAGAAACAGATCTTACTGAACAATAGTATTTTGTGAAAGTTTCAGACCTTTTTTGCTGTTCCTATCTCAAGTTGCAACTAGGATAACTTCATTCCGATACACCAAATGATTTGATGTTCTTGTTTCAGGATAGAAATAAATCAAAACATCAGAAAATATAATGCTCAGTAAGATCTGTTTCTGTGTAAAAGTTTCAGGTCGAAATTCGACAAGCATTTTTTTCTGATGTTTTTGAGGAGGACCATGGCATTCATTTAAAAGCTCACTGTAAAAGTGAAGTATCTCCGTAATATATGAGCAAGTGGCCCAAACTTTTTTCACGTTATTCCTAACTTATTTATACCAACATAAGGCACATAGTCTCAACTGAAAAGCGATCATTTCTCGTTAGTTATTTTGAAAAATGATCTATAATTCGATTTAAAATTTATATTAGAAATAAACATCTATGAAGTTTTATTTTAATTATTTTGATAAATATCTGCTTCTCTTTTTTAAATCTTTAATTGAATAATATTCTTTACATAAGAATTTCAATTTAATTGAAAATTTCTCTATGAACAGATAGAATCTAATCGTTTCCTAATATCTATATTAGTTTCTTAGTGATCTCAATTCAAAAGTAATATTATCAAATTTAATAACCTATGAAAGAAATTTTAAAGGATTAGTTTTTTTTTTTTGCTTGAAAAATCTTTGAAAACTGAAAATGCATCATTTTTATGTATTCCGTTTTTTTCAAATTTTTATCATAAGAATTTATTTACGAAAAATAAAATCTTACGTTTGACATAATCATTTTGTTTTTTTATTTTTTAAGAAATACAAATAAAAAAATAGCTAAGACTAGAATATAATACTAGTTTTAAAATGTAAATTATTTTTGTAAGAGAATAAAGTATTTAAGATTTTTTCAAAAAGAAGTATAGTATGAATGTTAGTCAATTGATCTTTCTATTGAAGAGTTTTCTGAATACGTCTACGTATATCCTTTACGATACTTCACAGAAAGTTAGTTATTATCATAAAAACTTTCTAAAAAGAAATTAATGTAAATTTTGCTGTTAGAAATAAAAGCTCTAAGTATTCTTCGATAAATGAACAAAAGAATATATATATATTGTTTTCGTTGAATAAAACAAAACATGTTAACTAACTTTTGTCGTCTTTGGGCTAAATAATTGTTATGTATAAAAATAAACGGATGTAAAATTAAAAGATTTTTATTAGGTTGTACAAATACATTAAAATATTAGATTTTATCTAAAATTAAAATTTAATATAGATTATATATATAACACATTATAAAAGAAACAAAAAATCTTTTTGTTTTTTTCTTAATAGCCTCTTCAATATCAACAAGTAACTAATCATTCTCACTCACATTGTAAGTATTTATTTATAATAAGTAAAACAAAAAAATAATAAAACATAATTCTTTTTTTCTCTTATTTTAAAGTTTCAGACGATAGTGATTACACATCAGATGTATCTTATCCAATAAATACTCAAGCTAATTTAAATTATCCAGTATCATCTATGTCACAATCGAATGTAGTACCATTAACAAATGAAAATATATCTTCATCAACATCAACTAAAAAACCATTAGCATTTGTTCAACCACTTATTAGAGATTTACATTCAGTACCAAACACATCTCGAAAAACAAATCAAAATCAAATACTAAATAGAACTTCATTCATAGAACAAGAACCACTTTCATATATTAGTCAACCGAGAAAATTACCTATCAATAACATGACAGATCTAAATCAAAATGAAAAGTAAGAAACAAAAAAACAAAACGTATATATCATTATTTATTGTTGTCTCGTCTGTGTATTATATAAATAGAAATATGATAAATACTATTCATTCAGGTAATAATTGTTGCTGCTAATGCTGCATGCAACTATCACGGAAAAAAAAAACGAGACATCTGCATTTAATTCACATGTCTAACATTTATTGTTTTTGGAGAAAACAGAATAAGATTAATATGCACATTGATTTTATTTTTTGTTTTTTGCATGGTATATGTGTGTTTCTTTTTATTTGTCATGTTTTGAAAAACATAGCTAACAATTCTTTTTTTTTCGCATTGAATGATTTTATTTGTGAGAAAAAGAATTAATGTTGAAAGCAAAGTTGTTATTCTATGATAAATGATGAATATGAAATAACTAATTGAATTGTGTCAAGTACGGCTTGAAAGAGAAAGACGATACTTATAGTATTATTTTGTCGCTAACAGATATAAACATTCCAAGTTACAATCAATTCATCTATACAAGAGGGAATTATAAAATTCAACATTCTTGTTTATTAACAAATGAGAAAAATTTATTACTGTCAAGAACACCTGCTAACTAGATTAGATAATTAACATAGAAATTTATTTCACTTTTTTTCTTTTTTTATGATTTATGTTTTTCTTCTCTTTTCTATCTATGTTTTGTTTTTTTTCTTTACACATGTCAATGTAATAATGCATTAAGTTTTGTTCTTTTTATTTGTGTTCATCTGCCCCTGTTAACATTGACAATTGAGTATGATTTGATAGTGAAATAGAATGTCTATAACTATAATCATCACGTAGAGATGGATGAGAATGAATTTCTCGTTTTTACCATTATTGCAGATTTGCTTTTCTGCATAGGCAAACATTTTTATTTGCTTGTTCGACATATAGATGAATCTTCTCTGCACACAATATACACACATATATATATGTAATAAAACAAGGAAAAAAAAACTAAGGTGAAGGTTCTCTTGATATTGCTGAAAACGAATATTTTCTCGGTTTTTTTATTCCAAGTTGTAAAACAATAATTGAGAAATGTTTCCGTTTTCTATCTATGAATACCGTCTAGACTCTGATTACTTCGATCGATCAATCAAATAATATCAAGAGAGAAAAAATGCCATTTCATTATCCGGATTTTCTTTATCTATGCATAGAGAGAGAGAGAGATAGAGAAGACTATTTGAATGATAGTCAAAAAACCGGTTATATCAACGCAATTGAGACGATGTACTTTCCCTTTCTCTCTATCTCTCTATCTGTCTATCAATCTATTGCATTTGAATGGAATAGCAAAAACAAAAGAAAAAAAGCAAAAGAAAGGAAAATGGAAAAAAGCGAAAAGAAAAAGACTTAAGAAATGCAACTCGTCGAACTGCTAAGTAAAGAAAGAAAAGAGAGAAGACAAGAGAACGAAGAAAAATCAATGTCGTTTTTTCTAATTTATTAATGAGCAAATACACATTCTCGCATTCTCACCCTCCTCCTCCTCCTCTTCCTTGCTACTGCCTGGAGGACAGAGGACCGGATACAGGACGATGATGACGAGAACGCGCCGACGAATCGTGCGAAGAAAATCTCTGCTGTTTTTTGTATGTGTATTACTGACATAGAATAACGAAGACACAGCTTGTTAGTGGTGCTTCTCGTTCTCGTTCTCGTTCTTGTTCACCATCATGTTCGGTTGGTTGCGTGATGTACTTTCCAATACTCCATCATCTTTCGGTTATCATCATTCAAATACACCTTCATCATTTGTTCGTCAACAAAAACAAAAACAAAACCAAAAAGAACGAATTTCTTCCGATGATGATGATAATATTAATCAATTAAATGATAATTCATTTTATCATAATCCATATCATTCAAGTGGACAAATGAATTATATCGATGTTCCACAACAACAATATACTAATGATCATACTTATCCAACTTATCTTGCACGACAACAATTATCTGATACAACAAATCAAACACTTGATGATCAAATTCACTCGAAATTATTATCATTAAAACAACGTTCAACTCAAGTTCAATGTTATGCACATAGACAAAATAATTATGCATTTAGAAATAGATCTATACCAACAACAGTTCCATCTTCAACACTTCATTCTTCATTAATTTCTAGTCGAAACGAACAAAGGAAAATTGATAATGAGGAGCGGTCTGATGACGATGAACAAGGAGAAGAAGAAGAAGAAGATGATGATGATGATGATGATGACGATGATGGCAGTGATGATGGTGCTAGTCATGATGGTGATAATAGAAGATCATCATCACTTGGAAATTATCATGGTATTCCGGGTTATTATTCTGGTCAATATCCAAATATTGATGAACAATTTGATTTTGCATCGGTTGTTTTTTGGTACAAAAATGTCATGCAATCCGTTAAAAAATTTCTGTGAGTGGAAAGAAAATCTCGTAATTTAATCATTAACTATATCGGAAAAGAAAAGAAAAGGCTAAAGGAAATGAAAAGAAATTTATAGAAGTGCATAAGTCAAGTAGTGACTAGAGATAAAAAAAAAGAAAAAAAGAAAAGAACAATACTTTTATTATTTCCAACTTCAAGATACTTCTTAGGTTTTATCTTTTCTTCTATGTCACATAACTTCAACATTTGATTTATTTACTTTTGTTGACATAAAATACACATCATATGATAATTTTTGTCTTTCTTATTTCCATTAAATTTTCATAGATAATTCTAAAAGTTTGCTTGAATGATTTCTAAAAAGGAAAACAATTTATCATATTAACAAAAATGTTGTCTGAAATAAAAAAATTTAAACATTTCCTGTATTAAAATAAATGTTTTCCATTAGGATTTTTTTTTTGTTTTTTGTTCTTGAATAAAATGACAAAGAAATAATTGTTTGAAATAATTTTACATTGAAATATTACAAAAGAAAGAAATTCGAGTAAAATGAATAATAAAAACAATTACGAATTATTAATGAAATTATCTTTCAGTCTCACTATGTAAAAAACAGAAGAAAATTAATCGGATGATAGAACATATTTGTATATATATTTCTCATTTCTTTTTTTTTTTTTTTTTTTTTGTTTCCGAAAGAAACAAATATTCTTTTCTTTTTCCTTGATATACATCAATTATAGTAATAGAGAATTTCTGTCATCTTTCTTAACAAGGTTCTAGTGGATTAATTTTGATTCCGGATATTATAACGAGACAAATGTTCTCAACTATCTTTTCATTACAGTCATTAAATTGATATGTCTTTTCAAGGCTTTAGTTTTTTTGTCTCTGAGAATTATTTTAAACAATCAATAAACAAAAAAATAGAAGAATACTTGAGAAGTAATTTAATATTTTCAATGATAATTGTCTAGTTTTTAAGATTATTATGATCTTTCAATTGTTTATATTCGTATAGTTATTTTATTATATCATAGAAAACGAAATTATTGATCAAGTAATGCGCAGAACTAACATATGCTTTTTTTTTTTTTTCTCAAGTATTTTAAGTATCATTTATAATCATTGATTCTATTTTCTAAAGTATCATTCTATTTTATTTTATATTATATAATTTTATATGAATATTGCATGAAAAAATTTTTAATACATACATATATATATATTAATATTAATATTATAATCAAATAATTTAATAATCTTTTTTTTTTTTGTGTTTGTTTTACTAACATCGTGTCAATTAAAACTCGAGAATATAAACTAATTGAAATAATATTTGCTTGCTTTTAAAATATAGTATATAAATAAAAATTAATTTTTTTTTTTTATTTTCTTTTAGTCCAAACAGTCATAATTATGTTCATTCTGAAAGAGATGAATATAATAATCATCATTATTCCATAAGTAGTAAAAGTCCAATAATATCAAAAATATCTAATGAAGAAAAACTTTTATCCAATGATGATGATAATAAACGAATACACATTCCATTATCATCATCAAAAGCCAAATGGATTGACGCTGTACGAACAGTAACACAATTAAATCAAGTAAGACAAAAACAAAAAAAAAAAGAATCAAATGTTAATTAGACATATGTGCATTCATAGAGAAAATATTTTCATTATGCTAGATTAACGTCTATGACCTTAATTTAACTGAATTTTTTTCCTATTAACTTTTACCAGATTTGATTTCAGATATATTGTTCTTGTAACTATTGCAAATCTAATGTCGTTATATATTCTAAATATAAATTCTTTTATATAATTGTTTATTTAACATATACTATTCTTAGTTTTATTTATTCAAATAGTATATAAGAGGTTTTATCGTAAAACATTCAAATCTCATTAATTATTTTTTATTTAACATATAAATAAAATATTAATTTTCCACAAAAGAAATGAGAATAAATCCTTTTCTCTATTAATATAACGTTAAAAGTAAAAAAAGACATATCATTAGTCTAGAAAAAAGAAAAATCAATAAGGATTTTTTTCTATCCACATATGTTATTTTTCTGGTTCATATAAAAAAATTCTTGATGCAAAGAAGGATGCTCACAGCTGTGTATATATATTCATGTTGTTTAAGTATAATATAGTACACGATTATGTTGAGTTTTTCGTCTCGTTCTAGAACTTCAATGAATTTTTCTTCTTTGTAACAGCTGCTCCTTTGATTTTCTATAATCAAAACAATAAGAGAGAAGAAAATATATAAATTTTTTTTTTCTGTTTATCATTCGATGAAGTATATACTCGAAATAGTACTCTTACAAATAAATAAATAAATCCATACAAGGAAAGAATGTATTCAAATCTTAATTCTGTTATAATATTCGATCGACATCGTTCATCAGAGACAACATCAGATGTTGGAGAATATTTATATGATAATGATTTAGAATGGGATCAATCAGATTTGACTTATCATTTACCAGAGTCTGATGTATTATCATCATATGATATTAATGAAATTGCTGAAATATTATGTAATCATTATCTTGAGTTTAATATATCATCACAAATAGATGAATGTTCAACACCTATTTGTCAATCAACAATAAATGATATTATTATTCCTATAAAATCAAATAATGATTCAAAAAAAGAAAATTTTCTTGAAAATCATTCTGATAGATATTTAAATAAAAATTCAATAATAAGACATCGATTATACCGAAGTTTATCTAATTTAAATTCAATAAAACAACAAAAAACATATTTTCTTTTATCAAAACATTTATCATTAATGAATATTAAATCAATTGAATGTCAATTTTTAAAACATTCAACATCATGTAAAACTATTTTAATAAAAGAAAATGATGGTAAATCATTTCTTTCTATACCTCAATCAATTGAATTTCAATCAGAACCAAAATTAATTAATACAATAACAAATATCAACATTTCATCTTTATCACAATTCGAGTTAATTCATTCATATTTAACTCAATTGAAAAATAAAGTTTATTCATTTACTTTACAAATATTTCAATCAACAAAAATACCTCTTATTACAACAGAAGAAATTATTCAAACTTATGACATTATTGAAGAATAAATTTACATAAATAGTTTTCGTTTTATTATCATTCAATACTAAAAAAAAATTTCATCAATATAATAAATAGATCATATTAAAAAGTATTTGATTTAAATCAGTGAATTCGAAATTCAAAGAAAAGAGTCAAAAACTTAATTACAAAAGTACTTTGAAAGATTTTTATACTTTTTATCACATTTAGGAAATCTATTATGTAGAAAATATTCTGAATTTTTTTTTTTTCATCAACAAGTAACGAATAATTGTTATGACAAAGTGCAAACTCATAATATGTACTTCATTATTATTACAGATTTAATCAAAATGATCTTTGTACTGTATAATATGAGAATTTGAATGTATCTTACTAATGGCAATAAACTAATTAATTGAAATTATTTTTTGTTTCTGAATTAGGATTAATGAAAAATCTTGTTTTTTTTTTACTCTTTGTTAATTTTTATTACTGTTTAACCTAGATGATAAATATGTAAGAGAAAACTTTGCGCTAATTATTTTCTACTACTCTGAATATTATCGAGATGATCAATCGTTTAGAAATAGAGATAAGTATAAAAATAGACAGGTCTTTTCTTTTTGTCCTTGTAACGTTTGATGAAAGTGATAGTTCCAATTAATATGAAGAAACTCAAGATAGACTTTATCCTTGTTGTTTTTGTCAAGTCTCTTGATTATCATTCTAGATTGATTGCATATAATCATCTTTCATAGAAAAAAAAACAGGAAACATTCAAAACTTTAGAAAAAAAAAAAAGATATTTTTCTGTGATTAAATCTATTTGAAAAATTAGCTATATTTCTTTAAATAATGAATTAGAATGGCGTAGAATATATTTTCTTTTGTTCATTTCAATTACTCATATAAAAACATAATATTATAATGAATTGATTTTCCCTAAAGAAAACTAAATATGTCAAATAAAAAAAGATGATTCTTTTAGTAAATTAAGTCACATAGGAACAAAAAGAATGTTGATTATTATTCATATTCTTTTTCTATTTCGTTTAATACCTTTCTTGCTTTCTCTCAGTTGTTATCTATCGACATTGACAATTATTCCTACTGTTGCTTTACTCATTTAATAGGCTAAGTGTGTTTTTATCTGGTCCATCAATGTTTCTCTTTTTCTCGGTTATTTTCTTAGCTATGTTTTGTCGTCCTAGTAGCCATAGAAAGTTATTGCGTGACATTATGCCCAACAAGAAGAATGAAAGAAAAGAGAAAAACAACAAGTTCTACATTAGTATTTCTCTTTCTCATTTCTTCTTCTTCTTCGTTTTTTTTGTTCCTTTGTCTTTCTTCTATGTTTTATGAAAGAGACAAAAAAAAAAGAAGATGGTACTGTCTTCAGGATGATACCGTAAGCGAATATCCATCATCCTAATAAAACTAGATGAGAATATGTATTATATCCATGGTGTACCGGTTTGTCCACCATTATGTCCTCCTTTATCACATACCGATTTAGTTTCTTCATCTGAAGAAAATCTTAATCATCGATCAAATTTTTCAACAAATGAAAAATTAAGTACATATGCCAAACAATTTAGTCGTCATTTTGTTTTTCCATTTTCTCGAAAAGAAAATTTTGATGATGAAACAAATATTGATGAAGAATTCGATGAAATATCTTTATCAGACAATTATTGTGTGAGTTTTTTTTAAAGAATATTATTTATCATTATAGTAAAAATGATTAAATCTGTTTTTAATATAAGAAAATAAAAAGAAACATATTATCTTTTTTTTGTTATTTTCATAGAATTCTCATGGTAAAGCAGAAAATCTTAATGATGAAAGAACGAATACAAGACAAAGTTTAACATTAGTTGGTACTGATGGGTTACCGATCACGAAAAGAATTCTTCCAGGCATAACTAATATTACAAATAATCATAATAACAAAATAACTGATGATGGAATGGGAAAAACGACAAATGGGGGAATTAACAATGGAAAGTATGTTCTATGATTTGACTTTTTTATATCAAAAATCATGATAAATAAATGATTAATCCTACAGTTTTGCCTGAAAATGTGATAGATTAATCAATAATCCAATAAGTTAGAAAAAAAAAAGGAAGTTTTTCTAATTTTAGAATATCGAAAGAGAAAAATTAATAATTTATTTTTCTTGAACATCGAATTTTTTCAATTAATTAATATTCAAGAATTTTTTTTTTTTTAAAAATATTTCATATTGAATAAGTCAAAAAATCAATTTGAAATAGAATATATCTTTTTCTAATATCTTAATAATTATAACTGATGTATCTATTATGTAATAATTATCAAAGTGTTCTATGATCATTTTATTCAATATGTATATATAAAAGAAAAATTCCTATAATATTATGTTGATTAGATAATATAACATATGTTACTTAGCTTCTGCTTGTTCTTATAATAAATAAAACATATTTTTTTTAAATTTAAGAGAAACAAAAAACATAGATCATCAATATTTTCTATATGAACTCTTTCATTTTTTTCTAATAAAATCCAATGAAGTAAATAATTGAATTTTAAATTCACATATTTGTAGTAAGATAATAAGATATTGTATAGAAAACATCGAACTAATAACAAAAAAAAAACGTCATTCTGTAAGACGAACTCTAATAATTGTTGAAAGTTGACAATTAATTATGATAAAAGATTACGACATGTTTGTCGTTTTATTTATCTGATGTTTAGCTATCTGGAATGGCTTGTTTATAATATATATTGTATGTTTAATGGGATTTTCAGATAACTGTTCTGAAAAAATTAATCGCTAATTTTTTTTTTTGTTTCTTGTTAGTTATTCTTTGTTCCGTATGATAAGATGCCGCTTTAATAGAATTCATTCAGTCATATTAAATTAATGAGAAACAAATATGTCCGTTTAGTACTATTACATTAGAAAATGATGTTGAAACAAACCTTTTTTGTTTTTGTTTAATTTAAATTTAATATTATTTATTATTCAATCTATTTCTTATATGTTTAATCTAATAAATAAATAAATATTAAAATATTAAAATTTTTCTTTTGTTTTTATTATGATTAATTTATTCAATGATATATAAAATGTTTTTTTTTTGTTGTCTAATTAATGTCGAACAAGAAATCTGATATATTTCTTTCATATGACATTATAACCTTATATAACATATGACAAGTTGTTTAATATGTCAATCATAAGACTTGTTCGAACAAATTCAATTAAATAGGATTTATTTGATAATTAATCAAATAAACTGTCAGATTTTGAACTAAATTTAATCTTAATTTAATATAGAATAAGATCAATTTAAACATTATGTAAAATGACAAATAGAATACTTTAAATAAGTCTTAGTTTATTTATTGAAAATGTTTTTTTTTTTTTTCGAGAAAAGATATGATTAATTTTTGTTTTCTTTATTCTATTTAATCAAAGATCAAATAATAAAATAGGAAGTCATAGACTTTTGTTCAATCAGAAAAAGATTCGTCTTTGAGAGAAAAATAGTTACTTACCGAACAATTTTAACTTTTTTTTTTTCTCGATCGATCAATGATTATTTACTTTACAACAAAACAAAAGAGAGAGAGAGAAGAATGCATAATAGTTATGAATTGTCATATGAATGTTTTCTATTTAACATACTTTTTTATTATCATTATTAATTAACAATGTCTAATAATAATGATATAAATGATAATCATTATGAATTTATGCGTCGTTATACACAAGAATATTTACAACAATTATTTATATTTAATGAAAGAAAATCATTGAGAAGTCGACGATACTCACAATTTCCTTTATACTTAGACGATTGGTTGGATATTTTCTTTAAAAAAAAACAAATCATTTAATAAATGGTTATAAAATTTTTTTTTGTTTTTGTTTATTTTCTTGTTTTAGTAATGTATCCGGTGATCAACAAGTAAATAATGCATTTTATAATTGTATTGATAGTGCACCGGATATACCTGAACGAGGAAAAACTGTTCCATTGGGTCTTGATATGGTATTAATTAAATTAAATAAAAAATTTTCTTATCTTTGTGTATGTGTATGTGTTTTTTCTTAAAGGGTTTATCACTTAGTAAACGATCAGCTGGAGTTCCAAGTGCTATTGGAAGACATAATTTAAATGATGAAGAACTTGTAAATAAATTTAAATCAATAATTAATTTCTTTATTTGTGTTTTGTTTTAATATATAATTTTAGCGTACACATGTATATAAAAAAACTCTTCAAGCATTAATCTATCCAATATCATTAACAACTCCTCATGATTTTGAATTTTGTTCATTTACACATCCAACATATTGTTATGAATGTGAAGGTCTCCTATGGGGTATTGCAAGACAAGGTTTAAAATGTCGAGAATGTGGCGTTAAATGCCATGAAAAATGCAAAGATCTTCTTAATGCTGATTGTCTTCAACGTAAGCAATTTTTTTTATTCATTTAATCAAAAACTTATGTTATTATTATTGATTTTTGTTGTTGTATTACGAAAATTAAGCTTTTAATATAATTTTTTTTTCACATGTTTTTGTCTGTCTGACACATATTCGAGTGCATGTCATTGTTGTTTCAGTTTCATTAGTTTCCATGGTCTATCCGAATGATGATCCAGAAAAGACTTTCTACATGATCGTCGAGGAGCAACGTATGAATCAGTATAGAGTTAATAAAATATATGCTTTATTTAAATGAAACTTTAATTTATTATCAAAATGCTTTGAATCCTGCACGCTATTTACTTTGATTTAAGTCTCGATCATTTATAGTTTGCTTGTTTTTTTTCTTCACAGTGTGATTATCTCTTTGCAAATTATTGAATTTTCTTCCTCATATATTGATAATGATGATCAAGTTCAATATTTCGAAAATTTTTATTTGATTTTGTATTTATATATAGGACGTGCACAGAAAAATGCCAAACATGGTGCCGATGACAAGGCAAAAAATTTAATGGAAGCAATGCATGAAAAAATGACACTCAGGGAAACGACACGACCTCTTTTATTTAAGACAATCAGGTAAATACTTTCTTTTTTTTTGTTTTTGTTTTATAGAAAAACTTTAATTAAATCTAAATTAAAATATAAAGGGATGTATTTAATGTTGATGAAAAATCTCATGTTGGTCATATGAAAGCTGTTAAACAGAGTGTACTTGATGGTACATCAAAATGGTCAGCTAAATTGGCGATAACTGGTAAATCATTATATAAACATATTCTTTTGTTTTGTTTTACTTATATTTTGAAAAAAATTCGTTTTAGTGATAAGTGCTCAAGGTTTAATAGCTAAAGATAAATCTGGAACATCAGATCCATATGTAACTGTTCAAGTTGGAAAAGTTAAAAAACGTACAAAAACAGTTTATTCAGAATTAAATCCAACATGGAATGAAAAATTTTTCTTGTAATTTCAAATAAAAAAAAAAAACTGATTTATATTTAGAAAAGAAAAAAGATATTTATTATTTTGTTTAGTGAATGTCATAATTCATGTGATCGAATTAAAGTTCGAGTATGGTAAGATTTATTTAATCATTTCTTTTTTTGTTTTATATAATCTACATTAAAAATAAAAATTATTTTAAATAGGGATGAAGATGATGATATTCGAGCAAAATTAATGCAAAAATTAACTCGTGAATCAGATGATTTTCTTGGACAAACAATAATTGAAGTTCGAACATTATCAGGTGAAATGGATGTTTGGTATAATTTAGAAAAACGAACAGATAAATCAGCTGTTTCTGGTGCTATTCGTCTTCATATTTCAGTTGAAATAAAAGGAGAAGAAAAAGTAGCTCCATATCATGCACAATATACTTGTTTACATGAAAATTTATTTTATACATTATGTGAAAATAATAATGGTCAACCTATTATTCCAGAAGCTAAAGGAGTAACAATTCATTCTTTTCTTTTTTATTATTTTAAATAAAATAATTTTTTTTTTAAATAAAAGGATGATGCATGGAAAGTTTATTTTGATGAACCTTCTCAAGAAATAGTTAATGAATTTGCTATTCGTTATGGTATTGAATCAATTTATCAAGCTATGACGTAAATTTTTAGAAAACGTTTTTTTTGTTTGTCAAAGGAAAAACTTTTGTTTTATTTTTCTATCAATAGTCATTTTGCTTGTTTATCAACAAAATATATGTGTCCCGGTGTTCCTGCTGTGATGAGTACACTTTTGGCTAATATAAATGCTTACTATGCACATACAACAGCAACGACTGCAGTATCAGCTGCAGATCAATTTGCTGCTTCCAATTTTGGAGTAAGTTTTCAACTTGAATATAACACATTTCTTACTTATATATTTTTATTTAAAAAAAAACAAAGAATATTATTTCGTCTCAAGAAAAAATCAAAACAAAGGGATTTTGAATTAAAATTTTGCTCATAAATAACTGATATGCTATTTAGCAATATCCTAAAGTTTTTCAGCAAAAACTGTTGTTTACTCTTGAAAATACGATATGTTGGAGACAAGCCGGATTTTATCAGTTTTTTGAAAAATATTGCTGGTTTTTTTCTGCGTCCAATATTTTAATAATAAAGGATCCATTTTGACTGAACATTTCAGGACAATTTAAGGATCATATTAACTGATTAAGGGCGAAATTTTAGATCGAAATTCCTGTTTTTATTAAAGGTTTTTGGAAGGTTCAAGATTTCTACTAAAGGACGTTGTGTAACTCTAGAAGAAGAACAAGGTACTTCGTTATAGCTATAATATAAGCGTACTGAGGGTCAATCAACTCTATATTTATGGTTATCTTCCTTCTATTGCAAGAAAAACCTCCTTGGGCTTTTAAGGGTTAACATAAAAATACTTAATGAAATTTCTCTGGAAAATCTAATTTGTATATTGAAATGTGAACGATTGCTGATCGTTCTTTCTTTTAGATAACAAGTAAAATCGAATCTAATAAGACTTAGTTGGAATAGAATATAAAATTAAATTAAAAATATTGATTACTAATGTAGTGAATATGATTATTATTTCTTAGGTAATTAAGATCTCTTTAAAAAGAACTTCTTTTTTTTTCCAAAAAAATGTCATTGCGTCTCAAAAGTGTGACAAATCACATGGGAAATAACTCATTTTTCATCTATAGTAATTTTATTCTATTTCATATTAGGTGGTACATTGACTTTTCTTCTCTATTGATTTTTGTATATTTCAATCAAACAAGCCGAGAATGATCGACAATAGAAGTTTTAAACATTATTTATCTCTTTCGTTGAATATAAGCTTTTTAAGAAAATATTTCCGTCACGAAGCTCGTATGACAAAAGAGAAAAACACTTAATATATCGGATCTTTGATTATTCTTCGGAAAAAAAAATATTATTAAACGTTTCTGGAACTTCAAATAAAAGTTTGTTAGTTTTCCTATTGATTTAAAAGAAATATCTTCTAATTCTTTTGGTAGTAAATATCTTGATTTATAAAATATCTGAATTTAATAAGACTACATAATTTCTTCCAAGTTTATAATAATGATGTATTAGAACTTAATATTATTCTAAAGTTTTGAGTATGTGCACGATGTTTATATTTTTGTTTTTTTTATATTTAGAAAGAGAAATTTATAAAATTGCTCGATCAATTACACAATTCAATTCGTATTGATTTATCAATGTATCGAGTAAGAAAACTAATCTTTTGTATTATATCTTATAAAAAAACTAATTTTGTTAACAATTAGAATAATTTTCCTTCATCAAGTATGGATCGAATGCAAGATTTAAAATCAACAGTTGATCTTCTTACATCTATAACATTTTTTCGTATGAAGGTAATTTATTATTTTTGTCGATTTTTTTTTTGTGTTATTAATTAATCGATTGAGATAAAAAATGAAAAGAAAAAGATATAGAATATAATAAAACATTAATAGTTTGGAGGAATCGTTTGTTTACGAACATCGATCAATAATCAGGTAAGTTTGAGCATGGTTTGACTGCATGATATCAATGAATTTTTATATCTTTATTTAAAATAAATATCGATCGATATTCATTGAATAGTTTTATAAATGATCATTTCTTTTGTTTTTCTTCTTATTTTCATTATTCGTAATAAGAAGAAACAAAAATGAACGGAAATAGATTTTCTTTTTTTTTTTTTTGTTTCTCATTCTTTCTTTCTCATTTGGTTACTCTTTAACGGATATAATAAAAACATAAATAGTGTTATTCCTCTTGTTGTTAACAGTATTTATATGTAAGTGCTTGTTGTTCAAATCGAAAAACTAATGAATGATATAGCAAATTTTTATGAACATTTACCAAATCCTTATTGTTTTTGTTTTTTTAATAATAATGTTCAGGTTCAAGAATTAAGTTCACCACCACGTGCATCTGGTGTTGTTAAAGATTGTGTCAAAAATTGTATTCGTCACACATACAATTTTCTTTTTGCTAATTGTGATGAAGTTTATAAAAGAGAATCAAAACAACAAACAAATACAACAACAACAACAACAACATCAATAACAGATAATACTGAACAAAATGAAGATGGAATTCAAACATTATCTACAACAACAAATGTTATTGGTCCTAGTCTTAAAAGTTTACAATTTTGGCATCAACTTATGTATTTATTAACATGTATTATATCTGAAGATAGAGAACGATATAGTTTGGTACTTAATCAGTTAGTTTCATTTATGTTCAATATTGATTTATTATTTAATGTTTGTTTGTTTGTTTTTCTAGATTTCCATCGGAATTAAACGTAGGTCATATTAGTGCAGATACTTTATGGAAACTTTTATCAGTTGATCTTAAAGATCATCTTGAAGGTAAATATTATTTTGAATGTTTTTCAAATAGAGAGTCATTTTTGTATTTTTATATAATTAATTTTTTATCTGTAAAATAGTATCTAAGTATATCATGAGTAATTAATATGACGAAAAAGGAAAAGAATGTTGTGCATCATTCTACCGGAGATGGAATTCGTTCTGTCGATAATTAGTTTTTTTTTTACTACGTAAAAAATAATTATCGAACATATAAGAAGGTTAGTTCAATTTTCAAAAAAAAAAAAAAGATCAAAATAAGAAAATCAATTTGTTTTTTGAGAGATAAAAAAAAAAGCAAGTTGAATTCTAATAATAATAAATATATTAGTGACTGATCTGACTAAATAAATTTATTCTATAATGTATTATCGAAGAAAAAAAAAAAAAAAGCTAACAATAAAAATGAAAGCATATTCTATTATATGACTAATGAAAAATATTTATATAAAAAGCTCTTCTATTTGAATAGTAAAACATTTCCTCATTTTTATCATAGAATACTTGACTTGTCTATTCTACACATTATTAATCGTACTGAATATAAACTAGGACAATATTTTTATTTATTAGAAGCGTCAATCATTCTGTCAGAATTCTGACGAAAGGTTTATTCAAAAAAAAAAAAAACAAAATCTCTCACAAAATTTGTCAGGATGTTATGATATACATTGTTTAATAATATTGTTATAGAAACAAATAAGAGAACTACTGTGACATTTGTTCAATTCAACTAATATTGTTTTTTTTTGTTGTGTAAAACAGTTTCATGAGACAAACATTCAATTAGTTTTTCTTGACTAGATTGTAGTACAAATATACTTGTAAAACATGCCATATCTGGTAAATTAAAATCAATCGGAAATCTTTCGAATTCAATTATATTTAATTTAATGAAGATAATAAATATCTCGATAAAAATAATATTATTAAAAAGTATCTTTGATGAAACTTAGCACATAAATCATTGAGATATGTTTTGTTTAATTTTATTTATCTATATATATTTACAAAGTATATAAAATAGTTGTTTTTTTTTCCTTAAAAATAGTTTACAATCAGTTGAATATTCATTAACAAGAAAAAAAAACGACAAGATAATAAATATGTCATTATTTTTAGAACATGCTCGAATTCCACCAGAACGTCGTGAAGTAAAAAGTGCTGATTATATGAATCTACATTTTATGGTCAAACGATTTTATGATACATCAGTTAAAATAATTCCTGAAGCAAAAAATATTGTTCCAGAATATCCAAAGTAATTCATTTTCTTTCCTTTTTTTTTCCATTTTATTCAGTTTCCTTATTTCGAATAATCATTACTCATATACAGTGCCTATACACCCAAAGACTTTAAACGGTAATCATATATAAAAACAGATAATACATGAGCAAAATGCGCTTCTCTTTTTGCCGGCATGATTGAACGCGACCAAAAATAATTAAGTGGCATGAAATTTTTAGTTTTTTTTTTAAAAAGCGTCATTTTTCTTTTCTTTATGAATTGATCAAATAATTTCTTTTTTATTTTTATTAAGATGGTTTGAACCTTTTGTAATGCAATGGCTTAATGAAAATGATGATATGTCTATGGAATATCTTCATAATGCACTTGAAAAAGATCGACAAACAGGAGTAAGTTAATAGATTCTAATCTATATTTGAAGATATATATTTTTTCATATTTGTTATTTAGTTTCAACAAACATCTGAACATTGTTTATTTTCTTCATCAGTTGTTGATGTATTTACACAATTAAATCAATGTCATGGTATAATAAAAACTCTTGATCTTCATGATCCACTTGTTATAGCTAAATATATGAAACGTTTTTCTATAACTATATCACAAGTTTTACTTGGTTATGCAAATGCAATACGTCGAACATTTGAACATGCTGGAGGACAAGATAGAATTTGTTCTATATTAATGAATAATATTCAACAATTAAGATTAAATTTAGAACAATTATATGAATTAATGGGTGGTGCACAATTAGATGATGAAACTAAAACAATGCTTAATGATTTACAAAAACAATTAAGTGATGTTCTTGATGAATTAAGTGCAACTTTTGTTAAAAGTATTGAACCAACAATAAGACAATGTATTGAAGAAGTTTATAAACAATTACAACAAATAAAAGGAAATCAAATGGGAATGGGTAATACTAGTGGACAACAAAAAGGAGCTGAAGCTATGCTTGTTACCAAACCATTATTAGATTATCTTGATCAAAGGTATTTACAAAAAAAAGAATTTTTATTTTATAAATAGATTTTCATCAAACAAACGTCTATTGAATTAATCGTTCAAAGGTCAAAGAGGTTTTTCTTGCAACAGAAGGAAGATAACCATAAATATAGAGTTGATGGATCCTCAGTACGCTTATACTATAGCTATAACGAATTATCTTGTTTTTCTTCTAGAGTTACACAACGTCCTTTAGTAGAAATCTTGAACCTTCCAAAAACCTATAAAAAAACAGGAATTTCGATCTAAAATTTCGCCCTTAATCAGTTAATATGATCCTTAAATTGTCCTGAAATTTTCAGTCAAAATGGATGCTTTATTATTGAGATATTGGACGCAGAAAAAAATCGGCAACATTTTGCCAAAAAGCCTGATAAAATCCGGCTTCTCTCCAACATATCGTATTTCCAAGAGTGAACAACAGTTTTTGCTGAAATTTTCAGGATATTGCTAAATAGCATATCAGTTATTTATGAGCAAAATTTCAAGTCAAAATCCCTTTGTTTTGATTTTTTTCTTGAGATGGAATATCCCATAGAAAGAACTTTTTCTTTATAATAGTATTCTGCGTTAGTGGAATAGTTTAAAATTTACGAGATATTTTCATCAGATATCTTAACACTATGTTTAACAATATCACTTTTAAAAAAAATCAAAGTCGCACGTCGCTTATATCAATAAAAAAAACTTTACGAATTATATTTTCATCTCTGTCTGATTACTAAGATCATGTCAGTTCAGAAAAATGTTCGTTTTTTTGTATATAAGCTCTTGTAGGAAAATTTATTGAAAGTATTCTAATGTGCCTTGGCAGGAACATTGGACTCTTAACGATTAATTAGAAAAACTTGATTTATTTAACAGTTCATAGACAGTCATAGAAAAGAAATGAATTTCTCTAAAATGTAACCATTAAATTCAAATATACAGAACAATAAGAAACTAGACCAAAGGTTAACAATTTTATTTAATAATAGTTTGTTATAGTTGAGAGATTCAATGCGAATTATTTCTTATTTTTTTTTTAACAAGAGAAAAATTATAATATAGTATGCTTCTAAAGCTAAGTAAACGAATAAATCAGTTATTGTAAAAAAGATTACCGTTGAAAAACTAAAACTAATATAAATATAAAATTCCGTGAATAATTTGAATAGAATCTTAATTGATTGATATTTAATTTATATTTATATACATATATATATTTTGTTAGATTAACATTCTTCGCAAATCAATGTGAAAAAACAGTATTAAAACGTCTTCTAAAAGAATTATGGAAAGCTGTTATTAGTGATTTAGAAAAAGTTATTGTTTTACCACCATTTTCAGATTCCAAACATCTGTTAACAATTCCATCAGCAAGAATAGAAGATGCTTATCGTCTTTTATCTGGGGTTTGTTATTTTATTTTCATATATTAATATAATTATAAAATATATTTAAATAGGAATTAGGTCGAGATAGTGATCGAAGTTTAACTCAAAAACAATGTCAAATATTAGATCGTGGTTTAGAAGATTTAAAAGAATTCTTTCATGCATCTGGACAAGGTTTAAAACGAAATTATTTAGAAAAAACATTAGAATTACAATCACTTAAATATGCTCTTTCATTATATACACAAACAACTGATTCATTAATTAAAACATTTGTTAAAACTGAAAGAGATCAAGGTATAATATATTTAGTCATTTATTATTATTAATTTATTTATTAAAGATCGACCAGCATTAGAAGAATCTTTCGGTGAAGTATCAATACAAGTTGATTTATTTACACATCCAGGTAGTGGTGAACATAAAGTTACTGTTAAAGGTATAAAATAATAAGCGAATATTTTATCATATATATAATTATTATTATTCTTTAAGTTGTTGCTGCAAATGGTCTTAAATGGCGTACATCAGGAATGTTTCGTCCATATGTTGAATTAGCAATGTGTGGTCCACATTTAAGTGATAAAAAACGTAAACAAACAACGAAAACAAAAAGTAATACATGGATACCAAAATATAATGAAACATTTCATTTGTAAGTTTTTTCATTATTATTATTCGAATTATAAAATAAGAAATAAGAAAAGAAAAGAAAAGAAAAATTAAAATTAATTATTTTAGTCTATTGGGTAATGAAGAAGAACCAGATTGTTATGAATTAAATATTGCTGTAAAAGATTATTCATTTATGCGTGAAGATCGTTTAATTGGTTTAAATGTAATTAAATTATTACAAGTATGTGAACAAGGTTCATGGTCATCATGGGTACCACTTGGTTCTCGAATTAATTTTGATGATACAGGTTTAACTATATTAAGAATTTTATCACATAGAACAAATGATGAATTAGCAAGAGAATTTGTTGCACTTAAATCAGCTAGACGACATAAGGAAGATGTGTGATCAACATTTGATTTTCTTCCAATTAAAATGTCGTTTCTTATCTAATACAGTTACCTTTATTATTTATATTAACATATATATATATATATGTATTTTCTCTCTCTCTCGATGTATGTGTTCTTTTTTATATTGCTACTACTACCTTAAGACGAACGGTTTTTTTTTTCTTTGTTTGTTGTTTATTCTCTTTTTTTTTGAATTATGTTATAAACAAAGAAATAATCTATGGTTAATACAATTGATGTATTTTATCAATTCATATTATCTTTATTCACTAAGATATTAAGAATCATTATTATGGATTAATGTTTTCTGTTTTAATCCATTTATTTTTGATTATTTTTGTTTTTGAGTAAAACGAAAAAGAAAAATGAAAGAGATAATTATTATTAATCGAAACTGTGGTGACCTCTTCGATTTTTGAAAGAGTTTTTTTTTAAAAATAATTTAATGATTGGAAGAAGAATATACAGTCAATTATGAGACACCATATGGTGAAGCTTTTGATTATTTAAGTCAATGCTTAAATCGACATACATGCAACAAAACACATTGATCAATGTACAAGATCAATATTAAATTATCATTCTAATAGATTTGAATTTATTCTTATATGAAATTGAAGAAAAATATTTAATTGCTATTAGAAAAGTTTCTTCAAAGTTTTTTAATTCAAAGACATATATTAAAAATAATATTTTCATTTGATTGAAATATATTTTTTTTTTGTCTTTCTGTTTTTGTTTTTTGATATATGTCGTCATTATCATTATCAAAGCTTCCACCAAAATCATCATTTTATTCACATTCATCATCATCATCGTCATCTGCTATATCAAAATCAAAATTTATTTGGCGTTTTCCTCCACCAAAATTCAATAATTTACCTAGTTGCATTTCAAAACAATCATCAACATCTAATATACAACCACTAAATCATGATGATGAACTTATTAAACGACAAGAATTAGCCATTCTTATTTATGATCTTGGTTTACATCTTAATGTGTGAGTATATTTTAATCAATTATATTTTCTATAATCTTTTGATTTCTAAAGATCATTTACTTGCATTTATACGGGTGTTATTTATATGCATCGATTTTTTATGTTGCATCCATTTCAACAATGTCTTAAAGAAGTAAGAAAATCATTTTAATTATAAGATTTAAAAATGAATTGATTCTCACAACAAGAATAATCAAGACAAAATATTCTTAAGACCATCCTCAAAAAAAGTCACTTTTCGTCCAAATCAACGAAATTAAGATAAACGCAGAGAAAGATAGCCTGTCATCGGATCTCTAATAAACGACAAAAATTTTTACTCGGTACATCGTTTTTTTTTCCAAAAATTTTTTAAGGTTTTCTTCATCCCCTATTTGAAAAAAACCGAAAATCTTTTTCGATTTTGGTATTGCATTCTGACATGCTCTTTCAAACAAAAAAATAATATTAAATGTATAGACTGAAGATCATAGAGAAATTTTGTAGATGAAATTAGCTATTTTTTGACTCTTGTTTAGTCGGTCTCTTCGTCAAACATCATGATACAGGGCTGTAAATTTTACCATGGCCATGGTTCATCAATCCCAACATATCCTGAAAATTTTGTTGCATTCGAACGTTCCAAGCCTGAGATTGAATTTTGAGGGAGGGAGGGAAGCGGATGAAATGAAATTTTGAATTACAATGTATAATCATTGTAGAAAAACAACTATCGTTTGGAAGATTTTCTATAAATCTCTTTTACGAACTTTGTTTGTAAAGTATTTCAATTGTGCATAATAAAATACTTTTATACTTAATACATTTCAAACGAAAACATAATCCATTGAAAAATCTATGAATAATATTTTTAAAAAAATCTATTTTCAACAATCAAAGTAATTAGTATGTAACATAAAGTCATTATATTCAACTAAAACATTTGTAAATAAAGTTTATAGAGTAGATTATAGACTAATCTTGAACAAAAATTTAGCTTACTATAATAATCCAACAATGAAATAAAGCAAATCTATATCCTACATATGGTTTAGAACTATTGAGACAATGTGACTTTGTCTTCTATGCAATTCTTCTCAAAAGAACTAACCATTATTTTAGTATATAAAACAAAATACAGTAACAGCTCCATTTGTGAGAACACCTCTTATAGTTAGTAGACACTTTTCAACTTTGAACTTGAACATTGTTTTTATAACTTTGATTGTTATTTTGGCCTAATTTAAATGAACATTCGTATACTTTTCTCTCTACTCTTCATCATTTCTAACTAATGCACTAAAATTGCTATTCATTGTTTGTTATTAATGTACAAACTAAACTAAAAATAGTAAATCAATATTGAAACATTTTGACTTCATAAAATTTGATGAATTTATATTTTGGATAATTTTCACAGTAATATTCATCGAATTCACATATATTGAGACAAAAATAATAATAGAAGAGTTTGTGAAACAAAAAAGAAACTTTGTAACCTGTTGAATAATTTTTGGACTTATAAATATTTAAATGACTAAACAAGAACGGTACAGAGAATGGTCTCTATTGACTTGAAAACTAGTAAAATAACTTATATTTTGAAAATTCTTTTTTCATTTCATATTAAAATATGGGTTAAATCAGCGTAAACGGGACATTCACCCGTTGCATTTGAATGCAATTCTCTATCAGTATAGGTTTTTTGAGTGAATTTTTTGTTGCATAGTCTTATATAACATTGTCTGCTCTTTCACATGGTTATTAATTAACTAATTAAGAAGTAATTAGCTAATATCTCAATAACCGAATGAGGAAAAAACTTGAAAACTTCAGGATAGGCTCTAGAATATGAGTCGCATATATGGTAAAATTTTCAGCGAGATCAGACTTCAAAAAGTTCTTTCAAAAAAATCGACCTTTCAGAATCTTCAGACAGTGCTGAAACGAAAACGTTTGTCTTAGTATTATCCTAGAGACTCCTACCATTAAGATGAGCCCCTTGGAATCGATTTCGAACTTTTCAGTTCGTTACCAGAGCATTTGATCGATAGTGAAGTCGTCCTCAGTCACTTCGCTAACGTTGAATAGGTTTTGTTTTTTTTGGAAAAACTTAGACATGCTCAAAGTAATTTTACACTGGAATTTGGTAGCCTTAGGAGTTGTGTCTAGTATCGCGTATTAAGTTTTCGACAATTGTACAACACTTGGAAATTTTTACAAAACCAGAGTATATCAAGTGATAGTTTATATCCTTTTTGGTGTCACGTCACTAACGCTAGTTTTTCGTTAATAACTCCTCTGAACAAAGCTCTAGACTGTTGATTTTTTCATGGCATCTAGAAAAATCACATCTAAACCAACTGATAATTTCGAGATATACATACTCCAAGTTTGCGATATCACGTCGCTAACGAATGATTTAGCCCATATATGATATCTTCTATAGTCTGAACATTTCTCAATAGTGAATATTTTTCAAAAAATTCGTTTGTGTTCATTAAAGAAAAATTTTCTTATATTGATTATCAATGGCTTTGAAATATCTGCGTTGTTATTCATTTTGTCGAATTAAAATAATTTAAAATCTTTATTTTAGTTAGTAGCAGCAGCATGTCTTTTTCTTGCCTGTAAAGTAAATGAAATGCCACGACCGTTAAATGAATTTACTCGACATTTATATCAATTGATCAATCAAATACATAATAACAGTGAAGATTTTTTATCTATATCTTCATCAATAAAAAAAGTGGGGAATATTACACCTGAAGTTAGTCAAAGAAAAAATTATTTTTTATTAAAAGATATAAAAAGATGACGTGTATTTTTAGGTTCTTTCAAATTATAATCAACAAATAATTGATTATGAAAATGTACTATTATCAACTCTTGGTTTGTTATTTTACATATGAAGAAATTTTATAGATTTTCATTTGTTTTTTTAATGTAGGTTTTTGTCTTAATGTTGAACAACCATATGTGATTATAACGAGAACTTCTCAAACATTATCAAGTAAATTCAAAATAAAAATAAAAAATTCATTTAATCATTTTGATTATTCATAGTACCAAAGGAAATAGCTCAAAAAGCTTGTGAAATTGCTACAAAATCGTAGGAAAAAAAATAATTTGTTATTTTGTATTATATTTTGTTGTTATGTAATAGTATTTTTTTTACTCTTTTTTCAATGAAATATACAACCAATTTAATTGCCTGTTTTGCACTTTATTTGGCTATAAAATCATCTGAAATAAATGTTTGTTGTTTTTGTCTTTATCTTTAATTAATAAAAATCTTTTTTTTTTGTATAATTTAGATACCAGATAATTCAGATGGTAGTCAATGGTTTCATATACTTAATGAAGAATTTACTGAGAAATTACTTCAAGGTTCAATTAATAGGATAGTAAGATCGTATTCTAATCAATTATTTTATTTTAATAGAACTTACTGATGAATATCAATTAATTTGTATGGAAAAATCTTCAAAAAAATCTCAAGAACGTTTTGAACAAATTCGACAACAAACAGTAAAAAACAAATATTTTATTTACTTATATGCTAAGCAAAAAAAATATTATCTTTCATAGAAAATCAATTGTCAACAAATGAAATCAAAATCAAGTTAATTTATAACGAAACAAAATGATTTCATTTATTTGTATTTGTATAGATTGTGAACAATCGAATTCAACAATATCTCTTCATGATAATGAACAACATTATTATCCAATAGCAACAACAAGTGGTTCCGTACGAAGTACAACATCTTCTTCATCATCAATTCAACAACAACAACAACAACAACAACAATCAAATTTCTGTGAATATGGTAAGATATATTTCAATCTTATATTTTATGGTGTTATATATATATATGGTCAGTTTCTACATCGATAGAAACTCATCATCATACACCAAATCAATCATCTTTAATAAATTTTTCTCATAATAATTATTCACCATTGACTGGAGTAATTGTTAATACACCAACAACAGTTTTTCAATCATCATTATCACCAAGACACAATCAGAATAATCTTAGTGAAAAAAATCGTAACTTAATATTTATATTTATAGAAAATTAAATTTTCTTTTCCTTTTTTTAAAATTAGATACAAATAATTTATCAATAAGTATGTCATCGGCTAAACCAATTCCAACATTAATGACACCATTAACTTCAAATTCATATAATAATTCTATTGGTTCAAATCATCATTCACGTTTTTCTGCTCCTATTTTCAAATATCCATCTTCATCTCCAACTCAACATGTTTTTCGTCCGCCTCCACTACCATTACATGCTCAACATTTTCATCATCATTATTCTTCTTCAAACTATGTTAATACATCTGCATATTATCCTCAACAACAAACACCTCTTTTTTATCATCCACAACAAGATCTATCAAATATAGATAATAAACGATATGGTGAACCTCCTGCACCACCTACGAAACGTTTTCGATATAATAATAGTACATATCAACATTATTAAATTTATTAGTTGTTTTCATATGAACTTTAAAACATAGAAAGTCAAATGTCAGATATTGATTATTGTATAGACCGGTGCTGTTTTTTTTTGTTCTTTCTTATGCATGTTGTATGTGTTTGTTCTCGTTGATGATATTTTTCTTTTTTCTTGTGATAGATTCTCTTGGTTATGGGCGTATTGAACAGATATACGAAAATATATTTAAGAAAGAGAAAACTATGTCAATTTTTTAAGATTTGACACTGATTTATTTAAATTTTTGCAAGATGAAATAACAAAGAATTATGCATGCTCATATCTTCTAATTATTTACATGATGATTTCATCAATAACAGAGAGAATTTCAAACACACTTCTAATTCGAACAGGCCAAATGTTTTTTTCATCAATGATAAGAAAGATTCTTCAGATTACGTATTTTTCTTTCATTTATTGAAAAGTTCCAGTCCGTTATTCATTGAATTCGATATTGTATATTCAAAAAAAACTCTTCGCAACACCGAAACAACTATCGCATTCATTTTATATCAATTTCTATATCAATTCTAATAGGTGTGAGTGGCGTTGACGATATCGATGCGTATATTAGTTTTTCACTGAAACACCTACTCCCACATCCATATTCACATATCCTAGTTTTTGAAAAAGATTCTAATTTCAGATTTTCTCTTGACGATGTTTCAAAATAAAGGTTCAGTGTTTTTCAACAACTAACTCCTTATTCCATAGAATCACAGCTAAAAAAACACTACAAACCTATCACTAATTCTTTCTTTAATCTAATGACTTTATAAATAAATTCTTTTAAACCATGAAGAACCAAAATTTCACCCCATAGGTACCGTATGAATAATTCTTGCATAAAATATATGCATGGTTTTCAAAGATTGACCTGTAATTTTTCAGAGTCAGTCAAGGGGGAAAAAAGCTGAAATTTTGATTGTCAGTTGATTGCCAGCGATTGTCAATGATTACCATTGATTGCTTTTGATTTTTTCACTGTTAAATAATGGATTCGACTTCTGATCGATAATATTTCGGGTTTTCATCGTAAAAACACAATGGCAATCATGCTTTTGCCAGTGGATTGGTCATAGTTAAAGTTCGAGTGTTGGTAAGAAATGTAATAAAGATTAGCGTGTCATCTGTGTATGAAAATCATTCAAAAAATAAAGGGTGTGGGTGTGAGTGTGGGTGGGTGCGGAGTGTGGATGTGGGTCCGGGTGTGTGTGGGGTGTGGGTGTGGGTGGATCCTCTTCTTCTATTCATCCATGCCCAC
>CAJNOP010000080.1:0-63671 GCA_905250075.1 Rotaria sp. Silwood1
ATTTATTAAAACAAAAATGAGAGACATGTGATAAAAAAATGCTCTTGGAATAAAAAAAAAATTCTGCTTATTTTTTTATTTTTATTTTTTCATGTTGGTTTGCATGAGATTCAAAATAAAATATTTTGATTTGAAATTTTATAGCATAATGGAGGAATGACAAATATAATGTATCAAAAAAGCCGTGAGAATGAAGCTAGACTTCAACTGTGTCTTTAAAAAAAAGGATAATCTACAGAGATTCACTAAATATATTCGGCAGCAAGTAAACGTTCATTTTAAACACAATTAGTACAACAAAAAATTTTAATTTTATTTGTTTACTGGTTGGATTAATCACAATATGTTTACATAATTCTACTGCGACATCATTCTAGTCAATCATATATATAATAGTATTGGTTAGAATTTGAAAAAGTTGTAATCTCTCATGTCAGCATAATAAAAAGATATAATCTCTAATATTCTAATCCATAGGCAGCGGTGCCATGAGACTTGAATAAGCTTCAGCCTATCCTAGATTCAGTTCTTATAGACAAGGGAATTCTTCACACTTTCGACAGCACATAGAAATATTTTCGTACTTCGACAAACTTTGAAAACATTCAATTTTGTATGTGTAAATGTTGAGTAGCCGTATATCGCTGATCACTTGAAGTAGAACAACAGCTGAAACTCAAGTTAGATAAACTACAAGTTGCCGAAAGTTTTCTTTGCTTTCAATGGCAACGCCTAAATTTCTAAGAAATATTTCCAACAAAATGAGCAAATCTTCGAAGTAACTGTTTGTTTTTTGTAAACATCACCGTTTCACGATTCTCCTGTTTCTCAATGAAATAAATCGAAAAGGCTTCTTTCAATAGTCACAATTAGATTAAAACAAATGTTTGATGGTTTTTTTAGTGCATATCTATTGACATTAGTTGCGAGTTTATTCTATGAGTTGTACCCGCTGTATGTAGTCCAAAATGTGATATGGAATTAAGCGCAATAACTGTACTTCATCTGAATGGCATAAAAAAAGATTCGCCTTTCTCTTCCCTATTCTCAACTTCCTGGTCGAGATCTTATAAAGTTTGATAAGTCTACTCTAGGTTCAAAACGTTTTATCATTGATGCATACATATAGTATATTGTGAATAATCTGACGTTTTTTTAAATCTTTGAAAACAATCTGAAGATGTACCAAAAAAAAGTGATTTATAGTAGAACTGGTGACCTATCCTGCTGTCTGACAAGCATGTATCAGTTCAGACTAAAGTTGTTCGCTAGATTCGTACTCATTGAAAATCAAATTTTGGTATGTTTTGTTTTTCTTGAAGAGCTCTTTCACTAATACATTCGATTCTAGGAAAAGATGCTCAAACAGAGCGCTGATTTAGAATTGTAGGATTCACTATGGCTAAGTGAAAAACTTGTTCAGATCCAAAACAATTTCGTAGTAAGTTTTACGATCGTGTTGTTGCAAAAAATTGATTGTCAAATGCAAATATTCATGTCTGCTACTAGAAGACAAGTCAGACTATCAAAAAGCGGCCTGCGCAGATATGCTTCGATTGAAAAAGAGATTAGGGAGGTGACTGTCTCTTAGTCTTAGAAAATTTTTATTGTATTACTTACCAACCCTCATAACAAGAGTCCACCGCCTATGTCGTGAAACTATCTTCTGGATGATCGTCGCCTCTCTTCTAGCAATCATGATAACGTCAGGACACTCCTGGATCTGTTGGAAACTGTAATGCCTATGCGGACATTGTATATATGATTATTAAAATACTTTTGCTAACAAAGTATAATTGTGAGACGAAATCTTTTCATATTTCCTTTTACATTATTGGTATGTATATAAAGAAACTATCATGAATAAAAAAAAATAATTTTAAATACCATCAACAATAAGATAGTTTAACGTCGATATTTCTATTTACTAAAATTGAACCGTAATTGAAAAATATTATTTTGAAATTGACATCGAAATCCATGTTTATATGATTTATCCCATTCTTGATTAACAATTTTCTTACTTCATATGGTGGTCCAGCATGAAATTTAAGAATTAAAAAATCTTTATTATCTTCACATATCATCTACAAATAGAGAAACATGCTAAATATCAAAAATTAAAATAAAATAAATACATACAAGATGATAAGATGGAATCTTTGTTTTATCGATCAAATTCGGATAGAAGATCTAAAATGAATTAATATTATATTGTAAACACTAATAAGTGACTTACATTAAATTTATAACCTTGAACAATTTTCGGTGGAGGATTATTTATATCATAATGTGTCCTATTATATTGATTCCAATGGTATCCCTATTTAAGAAATATTTAGTAATTATATAAGTAATACATAAACATACAATATGAACTTTATTAGAAACACGAGGTTATTGTGGTTGATATTTATCAGACTATAAATATTGCATATCAACAGGTACTGTATCAATAATTGTGTCCGAACCTGCTTCCAAATCATTAGGATTTTGAACAAAACCTTGAGAAATATTTCCAATATTAGTCTAGAAAATAAATTAGAATTAAATATTTATTAATAGTTATCATTTTTAAGTACTTGAATAGATTTAGATTTCATAACTGATTGACGTTGTTGTTTTAATTTTTCTACATCGTCCATGTCATCTATACACATTTTTTGAATTTCAATATCAAATTCATTTATATGCGTTAATATTGGTGAATAATGAGCTTGCTCATAAGCATATAAACATTCATTTTCTGAATCTTCAAATGATTTTATTTCATTTTCCTTGTTTGTTGATTGATGATTCGAAGAAATATTTTGTTCTTGTTTAATTTGTTGTAATTTCTTTTTTAATTGTAACTTATGACGATCATGAAGACGTGATCGTGCTGAATAAATTACTAATTGAGACAATGAGAATTCCCAATAAGATATATTGATAGTTTTTTCATTTTCAATTTTTTTTCTAAATGAAAAATAAACGATATTATTGTCATCTATTTTTTATTTGATGAATTCATTGAAATTTTCTCCTCATGGACCTATTGTTTTTGTAATACTTTCTTAAACACGGAGATAATTTGCGAGTGAATAAGTAGAGTACATCTAGCATAAGTTTATTAAGATAAGTTTTTATATGGATACTTTTTTTTCTGCAAAAATGTAGAACAGAATGTTAGAAAAAGTTGTCTTCCATAGAATTGTGGTGTTATTTTATTATGTTAGTAAAAAAAAATTGGTATCGATCAAATAAATTCTTGGAAAGAAATACTCGGATTGAGAATAAATATTAATTAATTGATTTCAGTTGATAGAATGCAATGATATATCTATAATTATTTTCTTTTAGAACATTCTGATAGATAATGGAAAATATTTTTGCTACGACGAAGAAATCTCTTCAAATGAGAATTCTGTCATTTCATTTTTTTGAAACTACCTAGCGACGAATCGAAAATCCAGTAAACCAATCATAAGTGAGTAACAAAATTTCATAAGAACAAATTGTTTTAGGCTTGTGATAGTCTTACGGAGATCTGCCTGTAAGTTTAATATAAGCTCAAGTGGCGGTTGTTAATTCCCTTGTGAATAGTTTCTGGTTTAGTACAGAGTTTATCATAGAAAATTCAATGTTGTCATTTCGATCTGAAATGTCGTTCGTCAAGAGGTTTTATGAACCTTATCAAAAAAGAAAATAGTCTCAGTTACAACAAAAGATTTAGACTAAATTGATTGTCTTGTAAATCTGTTATCTGACGTGGAGAACATTTGTTCGAGTTGAAATTTTTCATTTATGATCGGATCCATAAATTACTCAGTGAAATAGTAAACCAGAATTTTGCCATCTGAATTTCAGTAATGTCGAAATTTTGGTAGAATTTCGAAAAATTTCGCAATTCTATTGGAAATTCAACAATATTGTGAAATCACTGCAATCATCTGAATTTTGATAGACCAATTGTCGAAACTCGACAGTAATGTCAAAATTCAGGATGAAAAATGCCATAGAACCAATAAGAAGGCAATAACTTAAGCAGAAAGCAACAAAAACATGAACCATTATAGACTTTGCATAATCGTAATAAGACTCTACCAAATGACAGGAATTTCGTCTTAAAAGTCTCTTTTCACCTGGAGAAGTCCCCTAATGAAAATGTATGATAAACATATTCAATATCAAAAATAAATAAAATACCTAATAGATTGTTCAAGTTCTTCCAATTGTTGGGTTGTTTTATGTTTCAATGTTTCTATAACATTAATCATAGTAGCTGAATCGATACCTTCAGATCGATTATTAATTTGATGATCATTATTTGACAAACATTGTTTTAATTTAGTTATTTCATCTTTCGTAATTGTTTGTATATCTCGCCAATATTGTTCATCAAAATAATGTAAATTTTTATGTAATTTTTCTTGTATTTCAAAGGTAGTTCAGCTATTGTTAATCCGTTCAAATAAGTTGATGGTTCATACATTTCAATAAATAGATGATCATTGTCCTCAGTAATATAATGAATAAGAAAATCGATTGGTTTTGCACGATTTTCATTTATTCGAATTTTAGCACGAAGTAGAACTTGATTGTAAATAAACTTAAAGTCGAAAAATCAAAGAAAAAAAATATTAAAACAACATTTCTAATTTAGTTTGTTTTCCTACCAACTCTTCTTGTTTTTTTCATTGATGATATTGTTCAACTTCTTTATGACGTTTTAACATATCTTTCTCATTTTTTATTTGTTCTTGTTGCCGTTCACGTTCTAATTTTTGTCGTTTTAATTTTTCGTATTCGAACTAAAACAAATTATAACAAAAGAAACTCATTAGAAATAATCATTAAAAAAATGGACTTAATATACCTTATTTTGCTCAATTTTTTGCATTGTTATTGCTTTAAGTTGTTCAGAAGATAAATTTTCTAAAACTTTTTTTTTTAATTGTTCTTTCCATATAAATAATTCGCCTAGCTTTTCATCAAGATCTGCATGGTTTCTCTTAGCCATGTCCAATTTGATTTGAAAACTATCGTCAAGTGACATGAAAGAGAATAAATAGTTGACTTATTTGCCTAAACTTACAACATACAAACTTTTGGCAATTTTATTTTGTAAGTCACTATGTAAAATGCGTCATACATACGAGTAGAAAAAACCCTACATGTGACGTCATCTACTATCATACTATCATGAAAACGTCGGTTAAATGACAGTTTTTAGAGAAAAAGACGACATGGATTATTACCGTGCGAAGCACTGTATAGTGATTGTTCGAGTTTTTTTCCTTCTCGACTTACACATCCCAAGTCTATATTTTCTAACGCGATGATCTCAAGAACGACACATCGTCTGATGCTCGTTGAAACGTCACTGGAGATGTTGAGATCTAAATGTATTTTATTTTACTTCCTTTTAAGAATCTATTTAGCAATGTAAAAGGAAATGTTCTATGCTATTTTTTCTTGCTTTCAAGATAGAACTAAGCGAGGTTCAAGAAGCCAACGCGTCCCCTGTAGTTTTTTTTTGTTTGGAAAACGTCTAGGATAGACGAGAAAAGCTTTGATAATAGTTGAATATAAATGCGCAGATTTTTCCAAGTAATTCAAAAGCTTGGCTTTCATTACAATGGATGATAAGATTTGATTAGATGATAGAAGTTCAGTGTCGATCTTTGTTTGTAGACAAAAAACTTATGCAATCTCTTCTATCAATTCATATTTGTTCAAAATTTGGTCCTTATTATTTTGAAGAAACAAATTTTATTGTTTCTATTGTATCTAACACGGACAATGTCTAATAATCAACAATTTAATAAACAATTATTAAAAAACAAA
The DNA here is from genome assembly GCA_905250075.1 of Rotaria sp. Silwood1. Lineage (NCBI taxonomy): Eukaryota > Metazoa > Rotifera > Eurotatoria > Philodinida > Philodinidae > Rotaria > Rotaria sp. Silwood1. The sequence goes on from CAJNOP010000080.1 coordinate 5,830, forward strand.
TAACTGTAGATACTTAGTACATATTTTTTTATGACTTTGTTTAAAGCTTTGCAATATTTCATATGCCGACAGACATTCTTAAGCGATATGTATAGTAGAAATGGTTCGGACTTTCACGTTGTAAATTCGTCAAGAGAGAATAATCGACAGTAAACCATGTAGAGAAATGAACAAAAGTACAAAAAGAAACTCAATGCAATAAAATTAAAGACGCATCACGAAATTTAATCAATTTGACTATTGCAGTCTACTAACGAATTTGAATGCGCATGTTCTGAACAATATTTTTCATCCTAATTTGGCAGTCAGCCAATAATCGAGATATTTAAAGAAAATGACCCATTGAATTGTTTCAACTCCGCAATGTAAAACAGGCATCAAATTCGTTCAATGAAACGAAATATATAGATATTTGCACGGTTAAGATTAGCTATAGTTATTGATGATTATTAGTTGTCTCCTAAGATTTGCAGCAATAATCATATGACTCGATAGATTAGAATACGAGTCAGTTTGATATCATTTCTTGGACAAAATCTAGAAGAGCAAAATGATATATCGCCGAACGGTAGCTGTTAAAGAGTGACATCTGTAAAAAAGAAAGATCTTGATGAAATGATCGTATTTCATGAATGATTGTGGAGTGTATATTGTGACATTTTACGTCATAAGAGTCACAGATCGACAATCTTCAATTCATAATAACCCTTTTTTTTGCCTATCTTTCTGCTGTCGTATACTGACGTCATGATTTTTCTTTTCTGTTTCGTTTGATATGTCTTATTATTATTGTTCAAATGAAACGAAAATGTAATTTATTTCGACCGATTCTGTATTGCTTCCATAGTCTTACATCACGCAACATGGCTGTCTTTAACAGAAAATCTAAAAAATCTCCGAATAAATAATGAATAACCAACCAAGCGATGAGTCCGAAAAGAATTCATGAAATTATGAAAAATTTTTAATTTGTTAAAAATAGCCTTGCACTCAAATTGTTAATAGTGCTTTACTGTATTCATATTGTTGATAAACAAGCATGAAATTCTCTCATTTACAATTGAATTCTCTTGAACCATCTCAAACTCATTATTTCTTTTTTCATTCTTTTTTCTTTTCTGCATTGTCGAGAATAAATTCTTCTTTCCTTTATCGTTTTTTTTTATTTTAAGTTGCTTTTCTTAGTTCTCTTTTTTCATAACAATCAAAGTAAACAGTATGTGTAAAATGTCGTATTTTATTCTTTTTCATTTATTGTAAAATTGTTTTACATCATAGTCATACTCATGGTTTCAGAAGGCAAAGAGCAAGCTATTGAACATTTATCTAAAGCGGAATTGGCATTTATAGCTGTACTTGTCAATTTAGAAGGTGGTCTAGCCGAAGGTCAAGATAAACCAAGAAATTCATACAGATTGTCATTCGAAAATATTAAAACTGTACGTGGACATGTGCATCGAACAGACGACGGTACTTCCTTCGAATATAGTCAAAGTCCGAAAGGTTTAAAATTCAAAATAGAAAATGAAAGTGATGAACAAATAAAACAAGCTGCTGAAGATGACGAAGTTAAAGAACCAAAAGAAGGCAAAACTTATGTTGCTATTCTTACAAATCAAGATAATATTGAAATTCTTGTTGAAATTGATCCTCATGATATTGCCGAAATTCTTCAAAGTGCTCGAGACAAAGAAATCACTACTTAATAATCATTTAAATACTCGTGTATTTAATCTTCTTTTTTTTTCTCTGAAATAATTGACTATCTTTGATCACTTTTTTTCTATATTGCAGCAATAAACAATTTGAATTTACGGATGTTTGTTACTTTTTTTTCAAATTTTAATCTAGCGTTTGTTTTTTTATGATTGTGTTTATATAAGATTGTCGAATAAATTTTGCTTCAATTTCTTAAGTTATGATGTTGAATTTTTTAAATTTCGATTAAAAACAATACATATTTTCAAAATTAGAATTTGCATTGAAAATATGAAAATATCAATTACTCGATGGTGATGCTTTATGACAGAAATATTTTGCTTCATGTTTATAACGAACTAAAAATAGATAGTTGAGAAGAGTAAAACAATCATTCTTTTGAAATCAAATCATTGTTGTTCTAAGTAAATTCTAGATTCAATTTCTTGATTAAACGTACAAGTTTAAAAAAGTGCATGTGACTCTACGCAAAAAGCTATGCGTATATGCACGTTTTACTTTCACAGGGCATACACGTGCTCGCGTAACAGAGTTTACTATATTTACTGTTATACACATAATAGCTTACACATCGTCGTATGTGAGAACAAGAAAAAAATCCTTCGTAAAAATTTCTCGTGTACGGACAAAAGAAAATGATAAAATGCTCAAGAAAAACAAATGTAGTGCATGTAGCAGTCATTTCTCGATATAAGATTTGAACATACCCAAGTCAACTTACTGACTTCAAATTACCGTACTATCAGTATGTTATAGGAACTTTAGAGTACTTTATGGTTTTTTACCATGTAACTATAGAATACTGCAACATATTGGTAAAACGGTATCTGAAACAGTATCCTAATGATCAATGATTCAGTGCACAGGGTTTCCTGAACTCAGTACATTCACTAGAGTACTTGATTTGTTTATAAGACAAACTTCATCCATTACTTAATTATCTACTTACACTGGTGGTGTAAGCAAAACTAGAGAATATAATTTTCATTCGACGATGTTGAAACATGTATAAATAGTGTCGTTCAAAATTGATGGTACAACCAATAGATGACATTGTTTTCTTGATATCTTAAGAGAGAGATACACGTTATTGTAATGCGTATTTTTGCAAAATGAAGCTCATATGTTATAATTTATTTGTATCACATATCACCTCTTTCCTCTATGAGCTCACTGTGCTTCATAAAAGGTATTAGAAATGATGTTGTTTGATTTGACTCAACACTGAGCGTACGTTTCATACAAAAAGATTTACGCAAATATTCTATGATTTTGAAAAGAAAAAAAAAATTGTACATTGTGTTTGTGATCGTATTTTCCTAGCATTTAAAATATAAACACTATTTTAGTCTGTTTTCTTTTCCATATCGTCAGATGAGTGTATTTTTATTAAGAAGAGTACGATCAATTTTGAAGCAAGTTGAAGGACATCCTTTTTTTATTAGCTTTTATCTCGCATAGAGAATAAAAGTGATACTTGGTTCAAATAAATTGCAAAATATGAATTTACATTTCGTCAAAATCTGCATCTCGACACATTGAACCTCTTCTAAGATATTATTAAAACAAAGTCATCTCTTGATTGTATATGATTCATTGTAAGTTCCAGTGTGCCTACTTACTCAAATAGAATTTATCATTTCAGCACGCATAAATAGAGGGAAAATAATATTTCTGAAGATAAATACCTTCAAGATCAACTTTACAAATATTTGTAGTCAAATCATTATTTTGATAAATGTTTCACATTAAATTTAAAAACAATGATTATTTTAGCGGAAAATAGACATGAAAACATTAGTAATCTTTCTTACATAATCATTTATTAACATTCTTTTGCTATTTTCACATTGACGTCGCCATCTAATCAGATGTCGCTTCATATATTTTCGTTGAGTTTAAGGAACTTGTTATGACAACAAATATACAAAATGTCAGAATGATTTCGTGTGTACTTGAATAATCTTTTTTTATTTCATATATTCACGTAAGAAGAATAAGAAGCAATGGCTGATGGTGGTATGTTACCGTCGTCAACCCGTTCAGCGAATTTTCGTTATGGTAACATCGATCAAAATCGTCTGATGAGTCGACTTATTTCACATCCATTGAAGTCAATTCAAGATGATAAATCAAGTACCCCGCAAGCACCCGGTGGTGATCATTATCGGGCTTATTGCAATAAACAGACACCTGCCGAACATAAATTTGAACCATTACCAGTACTTAAACGATATCAAAAACACAATGATCCAAAAGAAATTCAAGCACGTAACCGACAACAATTAATTCAATCTAATAAACTGCGCGTCTCATCTCCTGAATCACCAGTTGAGAAACGTGCAAAACTCTCCTTACCACCGGTTCGTTTACGAAAATTACAATTTATTTATTAAACTATTTCGATTATTTGAAATAATTTAGATTAATGGTCGAACATCAGAAATGGGTAAAGGAAGTGATGTTGGTTCTGATTGGAGTTCAAGCGTATCAGCTAAACGACGTCAACTTGATTCACGAGGTATTCAATAAAAATAATTATTTCTATTTGAATTATTTGTTTTTTTTTTTCATCGATTTTAGAAATGTTACATGGTGAAACAGATATGACTCGAGTGATCAATTACATAAGACAAGCACCTGATGGCTTCTTTCTATATTTGGCTCATGCGTATTCACGAAACGATACACGACATAGTTATTATAATTTAAAGTTCGTTTTTTTTTTCATAATCGATTTATTATTTCTAAAATATATTTTATTCTTTTAGAGTAGTTAGTTATGAACAATGTGGACGTGAATATTTTACGATTTCCAACTCAGGTGTTAGTTATTATCGTCCAGGAGAAGAAGTTGAATTTACTCCATTAGAAAACTTTGCCAGAGAATATTATCGATATGCTCGACTTGTTCAAGTAAAATATTCATACTTAATGATGTCTACTAATTGATTATTAACATAAATTTTTATTTAGATCAAAGTCTTTACAACATTCAGGTATACATTTTCATTTATTATCTAACAAGAAAACTACTCCAGTTGACACCCACTGATTGAGCTCGTATTGGATCCACAAGCAGTTGTCAATGAGGCTAGAACAAGTCTAAAAGGATTCGTCCTCGTGGATCTTTACCACTTAATTATGATCGATTTACAGGATTTTCGTTTCATTTGTAGGTAGTTTCCAACAAACCAAATAATAGAATTTCAATCTAAACTTTTGCGTCTAAAGATAAGTCTAATGACTCTTAGAATATCCTCAAAGCTGCACCCAAAAAAGGATGTTCCTTTCTCGAGATATCGAATTTCGCAAAAAAAAAGCCCTTTATCAAAAAAATCGCATTCCCTTAGAAATTCAATAATTCAACGAAGAAATATTCTTTTCAATTGAAACTTTCTGGATATTCTAAGAGTCATTAGATTCATCTATGGGCAAAATTCTGGATCAAACATTTGTTAGTCGGTCTTTCGGAGAGTACCTTAAAATGCTTGAAAAAACCCAATAAATCGGTCATAATTTGGCGCTGTAGGCCAATAAGGACAAACTCTTCAAACCTTTGTTATTTTCACTGAGACTTGCCTATAGGTCTAATATAAACTTAAATGGCGAGTGGCATTTGAGCTAGTATTCTCATAAGATACAAATAAATAAACATTTTCTTATTTTAAGAATGTGGAAAGCATTTATGGTCTGGTATAAAAATATTCGTGTCAAGAAAGTAACTCTTGCAGCAAAAGCACTCAATGATAATTTATTTTTACTACAAGATGTAAGTAATACACATTTTTTAGAAGAAGTTTATATTTGTTTCTTAATATTTATCTATAGGCATTACGACCTGCTTTATTAAATATTCGAGAAATGTGTTTTCGTATAAGTGATATGAGTCTTTGTAAAATCGAAAAAAAACATACATATACATTAAATGAAGTTAGTATATAAATTTCTTTATAATCTAATAGAATTAATCTTGTCTATTTTGATACAGTTTACTGAGAGTCAAAATCAAACATTAAGTCAAGTTGCAGCACGTCTTCAAGAATTTCGTGATCTTGTTAAAGATGTTGTTGCAAGTGCTTGTCGAACACGTTTATTTGAAGCTGGTTTTGTACCAGATGATTTTCTTCATCCAACTGATCCAGCAAATGGTATTCATATTAATATTCTTTGTTTTTATATTTCATAATTAATTATTTTTCTTTCATAGATAATCTAACTGGTAGTGGTTTTCCAATGCCAGATAGTATGGATATTGATACATTAGCACAACCACCTGATAAAGCAACATATGCTGAACAAGCAAATAAACGATCACATTGTCGACGATTAACAAAGTAAGTGATAATATAACATAAACAAAGAAAAAGAAACTGTATATCTTTTATTTATTATTTCATTTGAATAATAGTTTTATTCGTTTATGTGATTATTTAATTGTTAATACATTTCATGTACTTGCTGTTAATTCAGTACAATCACTTAAAAATCATTTTCTTGAACAACTTGAAGCTACGCCAAGCAAAGATGAAATTATTGGATATGTTGAAGAAATCAAACGTAAAGTTGATAAAACTACAGCAGTTGAAGGTGCTGAAGAACCACCGGCTGAAAGTAAACCAGCACAACCACCAGCACCAGGACCTCCACCACAAATGCCTGGTATTCGACCACCAGAAGTAAAAATTTTCATAAAATAAAAATAAATTCATTATTAAATTATGCTTTTATAGGAAGATGAAACAGCTAAACGTCATATACCATTATTTGTTACCGAAATGAAATTATTCATTGAAGCTATTCAATATCATCCAGATTCTATAACATTTCAGAGTGGTTAGTATAAAACGAGAGAGAAATAGCAGACTTCATAAAGATTCAAGACTGAAATCTCTGCTATTTCTTTTTCTGTATGAGTAGAGAACTAAAGAATTTCTTTATTGTTTTCATTTAAGGTATTTATCATGTTATCCAACATTTTCAAGAAACATTACTTTCAATTGATAATCTTATACCTGATACAACATTTGATAATTTTACTCGACCATATATCAATGAAAAATATGAAGAAAAAATATGTGGTATGATTTCTTTTTGTTTTCTTTTTTGAGAATAAAAAAAAATTATCTTGAAAACTAATGATTATTAGGTGATGGACCTGATCTTCGTAACATGTTTACAGCTGATTATCATTTTCAAGATTTAATCAAAGATTGTAATGATTCATTAGAAGCTGGTTTTAATGCAGCAAAAATTTATGCAGATACATTTGATGAATTTCATCGATTTTATGTTGAAAATGAAAATACTGATATTGAAGCACTTAAAATTGAACCTCATGGTATTGTTTATTTTTACATACAAATCTGTATTTAACTTGTATTTTATATTTAATAGATGTTGAATTTTTTGCTAATTCATTAGCAAAATATACTCGTGAAGAAAAAATTGCACAATTAATCGATGTTAAAAAACCTTTAGGTCTTTTAATGATTGATAGTACTCATACAAAAACGAAATTAGAACCATCACCACGAAGGTAACAGCAAAAAAAAATCAGGAAGATTTCATACTAATTAATTGTTTCTTTTTTTTTTTTGTTTTTCTCTTCATTTGTAAAGAATATTGGATGTTATTAATGAAATTCTACCGAAAATAGCTAAAGCTAAAACAGATTCATTGAAATCTGAAGCTCAAGATGCAACAGTTAAATTAGAAACTAAACCTGAAACAACACTTGATTTTGTTGATTCATTAACATTTCTTGATGAAATTCAAGAACGTATTGATCCACTTGAACAAGAAGCTGAAATTGTTCGTCAAATGTACGAATTAATTGAACAATATAATGTACCATGTCCACCTGAAGATATTGTATCATACAGTTCATTAACAACAACATTAAATGGTTGCCGTAATGCTATGGATAAATCATTAACTGAACGTGATGCTAATGTAACAAGATTTGTTAGTTTACTTGATAAAGATATTGAAATATTAACACAAGATGTTCGTCAAATAAAACAAGATTCACAAAATCCTTTATTACTTGATCCAACTGCTGATAAAGATAAAGTTAAATTATTATTAGATGATTATTTAAAAAAAATTGAATTACAACAACGTACATCAACACAATATCGTTTATATCAAAAAAATTTTAAAGTTGAAGTAACAAAATTTGATGAATTAGAAGAAGTTTATGGTGAATTAAAATTAAAAGAATTATTATGGAATTCATTAAATGAATGGGATACTATGTTAGAAGAATATCAAAATATGGATTTTAATAAATTAGATCATGAACAATTAACTGGTATAGTTAATAAATATGGAAAATATGTTTATCAATTAGAACGTGGTTTACCACCAAATCAATCAGTACCAATATTAAAAGAAAAAGTCGAATCACTTCGAGCTAAAGTATGTTCAAAAGAAATATTGTATAATCTTTTTAGATTTTTAAAATGGATAGCTCAAACAAAATTTCATTTTTTTTTTTGAAAAATCAAATTCGATTAATAAATATACAGATTGAATTTATATTAAAGAAAAAAAATTTTTTTCTTTAGTTACCTACTATAACAAATCTTCGAAATCCAAATCTTCGTCGTCGTCATTGGGATGTTATTGAAGATTTAATTAAATTTCGTAAGTTTGTTATGAGAAACTTCTAGAAAAAAAAAATAATTTCTTTTCTTATTTTAGATCCATCAGCAGAAGAGCCATTAACATTAGGCAAATTAATTGATATTAATGCATTTCAACATGAAGAACGACTTCAAGAAATTTCTGGTCAAGCTAGTTCTGAATCTAGTCTTGAAGGCATTCTTAAACGAGTAATTTTTTCTTTAGATTTTTACTTTTAAAACAACAACAAACGTATGTTTTATTTTTTCTTAGGTTGAAGATTCTTGGAAATCTGTTGAATTTCCAGTTATTCCATATAAAGATTATAAAGATGTTTATATTCTTGGTGGTACTGATGATATAATGCAATTATTAGATGATGCCAATATTAATATAGCAACAATTGCTAGTTCACGTCATGTTGGTCCAATACGATCACGGGTTGAAGAATGGCAAGCTAATCTTGATCTATTTGGTAAAACACTTGATGCATGGTCAAAATGTCAAAAAACTTGGCAATATCTTGAATCAATATTTGGTGCACCAGATATTCAACGACAATTACCAGCTGAAGCTAAAATGTTTAATCAAGTTGATAAAACATTTAAAGATGTGATGAGAAAAACAAATAAAATTCCATTAGCTATTAAAGCTGGAACACAACCTGGTTAGTTAAAATTGTTCAGACAAAACAATTAACAAAACTATTCTTTTATTTATGTTTTTGTATAGGTTATTTGGAATTATTCCAAACCAATAATGCATTACTTGATCAAATACAACATGCACTTGCTTCTTATCTTGAAACAAAACGTTCCAATTTTCCACGGTAATTTCATTAAAATATTATCATTGTTATTATTTTTTTAAAATAATATTTATTTAGATTTTACTTTTTATCTGATGAAGAATTACTTGAAATTCTTTCACAAACACGAAATCCATTAGCTGTTCAACCACATTTACGTAAATGTTTTGAAGGTATTAATCGTCTTGAATTTGCAACTAAAGGTGGTGAAGATATGGAAATGACTGTTACAATGGCACCTGAAATTCGTGGTATGCTTTCACCAGAAGGTGAACGTGTTGAATTACTTAAAGTAAAAGCAACTGGTAATGTTGAAGATTGGCTTAAACAAGTTGAAAAAAATATGATTACAGCTGTTCGAGCATGTATTAAAAAAGCTAAAGATGATTTTGAAAAAAGTATTCGTGAAGAATGGCTTGTTCGACACCCACATCAAGTATATAAATAATAAGAAAAAAAAATCTAGTATAAAATTATAATAATTTATTTCTTCTTTTTTCTTTTATTCAGAGTGTTCTTACTGTTTCTCAAACATATTGGTGTGTAGCTTTAACACAAATTTTAACTAGTGATGATTCAGTACGACATCAAAATCTTGAAGAATTTGAACGAAAAAGTTACACAGATTTAAATAAATTAGCTGCACTTGTTCGTCAAGAATTACCACAAGTAATAAACTAAATAAAATTGATTTCGGTTTTATTTTTTGTTTGTATTAATTGTTTTTTTTATTCTTTCGATATAGCTTGTTCGTGATGTTTGTCGAGCATTAATTACTATTGATGTACATGCTCGTGATATTGTTTCTGAAATGGTTCAAATCGAGGTTTGTTAAACTATTCTTTAAAAACATTTCATTTTAAACAAAAGACTTTTCTTTTTTCTTTTCTTTTCTATTAAAGAATGCTAGTATAGGAAGTTTTGAATGGTTAAAACAATTACGTTATTATTTTGAACAAGATTTAACTGTTATTCGAATGGCTAATTCACAATATATTTATGGTTATGAATATCTTGGTGCATCTGATCGTCTTGTTATTACACCACTTACTGTTTGTTGATTTGATCTTATAAAAAATTTTCAATTCATATGTGTTTTTTTGTTTGTTTAATTAGGATCGATGTTATTTATGTTTAATGGGTGCATTACAATTAGATCTTGGTGGTGCACCAGCTGGTCCAGCTGGAACAGGAAAAACTGAAACAACTAAAGTTAGAAAGACAATTTTGAATTTAAATATTTTTCTATTTATTTTTCTTCTTAGGATTTAGCAAAAGCTTTAGCTAAACAATGTGTCGTTTTTAACTGTAGTGATCAAGTTGATTATAAAGTTTGTTAAAATCAAAACTGAAAATGAAAATTTTATTGTGTATATGTGTTTTTTTTTCTCTATTAAATAGATGATGGGTCGATTTTTTAGTGGTTTAGCTCAATCGGGTATGTTTATTTTTCAATTAATAAAGAAATGATACATTTTATGAAACATGATTTAAATAAGAATGTTAAATTGTATAGAGTAGAAATGTGCACTGCCTTTTCCACAGATTATGTTAGACGCTGTTGATCTAAGATCAAAGCTCTTATATTAACAAAGTCTCATTATTATAATATACAAACTAGTTCCTGATCGAATTTTTGGAGGATCAATCTTCTCACCCGTCTGCTATTTCTGGAGAATAGCTGATCCGAAAATTATTTGAAATTTTTAGTGTAGGTGAATCTTGACGAGTAGAGCAAAAGTTGTTATGTACTCAAGATTTTCGGATGCTGTCTGCTATGAGATACTAAAATCACAATGGCTCTCCTGTGTTTCTGAGATGCTATGCTGAATCGAGCTGCAAATTTTTTTACAAGTACTAAACATTGTTAGCGATAAATAGCTTTGTATCTTTCGAATATTGTGTTTGTTTCTGCATTGTTGTTCATGAAAAAGCTCGTTTGAGAAAAGCGCAACACAGTGTAGAATTTCGGACTATACAATGGCTACAAAGAAATTAAAATTTTTGGACCATCAAAGGAGAGTAGGTTACTCTTAAGTAAAAGGATAGATAATCAAGACATATATGCCATAACAGATGAAATAGAACAATTTTCCGATGATTAGCATCACCAGCTAAATTATGTTTCACATTTCAATCATGAAAGAATTTCTCTAACAAATTTTTTCTTATGAATTATTAGGTGCATGGGCATGTTTTGATGAATTTAATCGAATTAATATTGAAGTACTTAGTGTCATTGCTCAACAATTAATTACTATTCGTGATGCAAAAGCAGCAAAAGTATGATAACAAAAAATTTTGTTCTAAAGTCATTTTAATATTCTATATAATTTTAGTTATCAACATTTATGTTTGAAGGTCGAGAAATTCGACTTGTACCAACTTGTGCCGTTTTTGTAAGTCTCTTATTTTTTTCGTTAAATTCTTTTGTGTACTTTTTCTTTTTAATTAGATTACAATGAATCCTGGTTATGCTGGTCGAACAGAATTACCTGATAATTTAAAAGCTTTATTTCGACCACAATCAATGATGGTTCCTGATTATCGTCTTATTGCTGAAGTTATTTTATATTCTGAAGGTTTTGAAAATTCAAAAGTTTTAGCACGTAAAATGGTTCAAATGTATAAATTATGTTCTGAACAATTATCTCAACAAGATCATTATGATTTTGGTATGCGTGCTGTTAAATCAGTTTTAGTTATGGCTGGTGTATTAAAACGTGAAAGTCCAAATATTGATGAAGATCTTGTTTTAATTCGTGCTTTACGTGATTCGAATTTACCGAAATTTTTAACTGATGATGCTATCTTATTTAAAGCTATTATACAAGATTTATTTCCAAATGTTCTTTTACCAGAACATGATTAGTAAGTAAAGAATTTCTCTCGATAGGAATAAATAGAATGATTTTGAAAATTTGGTCTGAGTTTTCCAGAAGTCTCTATTCAAGCAATTGTATTGAATTTGTTGATCTGTTTCTAGCTATTACTATTATGAAGGAAACTTGAAAATAGAATTGTTCTAAAGTTTTGTCTTCAACTCGATATACTTAGATAGAGCCAAAATTTTAAATATACATTTGTTTTTGTATATTATGAATTTTTCTCAGAAAATGTGTTTTTTTTTTAATCATCTTTAGTGGTGAATTACGTCGTACAATAATTGATGTACAATCTCGTCGTGGTTTACAAACAGATGAATCTCAATTACGTAAAGTTATACAATTTTATGAAACAATGCTTATTCGACATGGTGTTATGTTAGTTGGACCAACATTAGGTGGAAAAACAACTGTTTATCGAATATTAGCTGAATCATTAACAGATTTACATGCAAATGGTGTTCAATATCATTTTTATCAACCTGTACATACATATGTACTTAATCCTAAATCGATTACAGCTGGTGAATTATATGGTGAATTTAATAAAACAACAATGGAATGGAAAGATGGTCTTATGGGTAGTAGTGTTAGACAATGTGTTCAAGATCAATCAAACGATCATCATTGGATTATTTGTGATGGTATATTTTATTAGAGTTTGTTGAAAAATTGTTTTGTTTTGTATTCCTTCTAGGTCCGGTTGATGCGGTTTGGATTGAAAATTTAAATACAGTACTTGATGATAATAAAATGTAAATATATTATTTAGTTTTTTTTCTCTATGAAACATCATCTATCAGAAGTATTGAAATATAGAGAGAAAAATTTGGACCTTACAGCTCGTAACAGACACTATTGGTGAATTAAATATTTATTTTTCTCTTCATAGGTTATGTTTAGCTAATAGTGAACGTATTAAATATACACCTTTTATGCATATGGTCTTCGAAGTACAAGATTTAGCTTGTGCTTCACCAGCCACTGTCAGTCGGTATGTCTTTGGCTTGAATTCGAATTTTTTGTTTTTTGTATCATTCATTTTTTTTTCTATTTCAAAGTTGTGGTATGGTATATATTGATTCAAATGATATCCGATGGCATCCATATGTTAAAACATGGAGTCGAAAATTTGAAGAAAAATTCGGCGAATTATATACAGAATATCTATTGAATTTATTCAATACTCATATTGATAAAGGTCTTACTTTCATACGAAAAAATTGCAAAGAAGTTATTAAACAGGTACGATAAGAGATTGAACATTAGTTTTTCAAATTTCCTTAAGATGAGAAAAGTCTTTAAAAAAGCTTGAATAGACTAGAAATATCAAGTTTTATTGAGCTCGATGGTTTTTATTGGCTTTAATCATTATATGATGTCAAAACGCTATAAATACGAAATCGTATTCTCAGGTTTTGACTATCAAAACTTTTGTTTCAAATGCCACCAACATCATATTTCGAATCCGCATCAAATAGAATACTCAATACTTACAACAAGTTTTCATCGAATTTCAACCTTAGAAGAAAAAAAAATCGGTGGAAAGTGTGCAAATCGAAAATTAGTTTTCAATATTCAGTACACTATTTCATGCGGGTTTTATACTGATTATGAATGTGATGTTGATTTCATTTGGAACAAAAGTTCTAATGGGCACTACTATTTTGAAGTTTTGGTCATTTATATGAAAAAAAAACGATTTTCTCAATAATAATATAATTCTTTTAAAAAATGATGCATAGATGTTTTTGGCGTATTCCAGTTTTGTAATCATAATTTCGCTACAAAAAGAATACAGTTTTATTTATAATGTTTTCTTATTTCGTATGAATCTCATAAATTGAAATGTTTGTTTATTTATTTTTTCTTTAGGTTGATATTGCTAAAGTTATAACATTATGTTGTTTAATTGATTCATTATTAACAACTGATAATAAAATTGATCTTAAATTAGAAGAAGCAAAAATAAAAATTATGCTTGCAACAACCTTTGTATTTTGTTATGTATGGAGTATTGGTGGTAATATAGTATCAAAAGATTGGGATCAATTTGATACATTTGTTCGACAACAATTTGATGAAGACGCTGATGCTAAATTAGGTCAAGGTGGAGATTTATTTTCCTATGAAGTAGATGTACATCATCGTCGTATGGAAACATGGGAAAAAAGTGTACCTACATTTAAATATGATAAAACAAAACCATTTTTTGATTTACTTGTACCAAATATTGATTCATGTCGTTTTGGTTATTTACTTGAAAAATTTGTTTCAGTTAATAAATCTGTTTTATTTACTGGTGAAACAGGTGTTGGAAAAACAGTTATTGCACGTGCACAATTATTAAAATTAGCTGAAGAACAAAATATTGTACCATTATTTTTAAATTTTTCAGCTCAAACAAGTAGTAAACGAACACAAGAAATGATTGTACCTAAATTAGAAAAACGAAAAAAAAATGCTTTCGGACCACCAAGAGGAAAACGTATGGTTATATTAATTGATGATCTTAATATGCCTAAACTTGAAACATATGGTGCTCAACCACCAATGTAAATCTTTTGTTTTTTTTTCTTTTTCTTTCTTAAATGTTTTCATTATGAACAAGTTTTTGTTTCTTTTTGTATATAGTGAACTTTTACGACAATATCAAGATTTTGGTGGTCTTTATGATCGTGAAACATTAAAATGGATTGATATTCAAGATGTTATTCTATGTGCTGCATGTGGTCCACCAGGTGGTGGTCGTAATGCAACAACAGCACGTCTTCTTCGTCATTTTGCTATATTTGCTATACCCGCACCATCAGAATATAGTCTTAAACATATATTTAAATCAATTCTTAATGGTTATTTAGCTGATTTTAATCAAAGTACAAAAACAGCTGGAGATAGTATTATTGATGCAGCTGTTGAAATTTATTTACGTATGAGTGCTGAATTATTACCGACACCGACTAAATCTCATTATGTATTTAATTTAAGAGATTTATCGAAATGTATTCAAGGAATTTTACAAGTAAGAATGAGATTTTATTTGAAATCTTTCTTTTTCTTTTAATATTTTGAAATTTTTTTTTTTTTATTCTTGAATAGGTTAAACCAGAAAGTGTATCTGATCGTGATAGTTTAGTACGTGTATTTTTTCATGAATCAATGCGTGTATTTCATGATCGTTTAATAAATGATGAAGATAAACAATATTTTCATACAATGCTTTCTGAATTATCTACACGTTTATTTGCTATACAAATTGAAGCAACAACATTTGTTCAAAAACCAATTGTATTTGGTGATTTTATGAAAGTTGGTGCACCAAAAAATGAACGTCTTTATGAAGAAATAACTGATATGACTAAAATTCGAAATGTATTACAAGATTATCAAGAAGATTATAATTTAACAAATAATAAAAATACTCGTCTTGTCTTTTTTATGGATGCTATTGAACATATAGCACGTATAGTTCGTATTATACGACAAGATCGTGGTAATGCATTATTAGTTGGTGTTGGTGGTACAGGAAAACAATCATTAACACGTCTTGCTAGTCATATATGTGGTTATAAATGTTTTCAAATTGAATTATCACGTGGTTATAATTATGATACTTTTCATGAAGATTTAAAAAAATTATATGAACAAGCTGGACCAAATAATCAAAATACAGTTTTTCTATTTACAGATAATCAAATAGTTGTTGAAGAATTTCTTGAAGATGTTAATAATATTCTTAATTCAGGTGAAGTACCAAATTTATTTGATAAACAAGATGAACGTGAAAAAATGATTATTGGATGTCGTGTAAGTTTTAAAAATTTTAAAAATATTGAGCAATGTTTATTTTATTTTTTTTCTTTGTTTTGGATTTTTGTAGCCTGGTGCAAAAGATGCTGGTATAGCAGAAAATGATCGTGATGGAATTTATACATTTTTTATAAATCGTGTACGAAATAATCTTCATTTAGTTTTATGTATGTCACCAGTTGGTTCATCATTTCGAACACGTTGTCGTATGTTTCCATCACTTGTTAATTGTTGTACAATTGATTGGTTTTCTGAATGGCCACGTGAAGCTTTATTATCAGTTGCACATACATCATTTGAAAAATATCCATGGCCAAAAGGTGAAGAATTTATGGTTAAAGCATTAGCACAAATGTGTGTTGAAATACATATGAGTGTATCAACTAAAGCTAAACAATTATTAGCAGAATTAAGACGATATTATTATACAACACCAACATCTTATCTTGAATTAATTAATTTATATTTAATGATGCTTAATGATAAGAAAAAGTAAAGAAGATATTTTATTAATTGAAAATAAATTTTTCTTGTTTGTTAGGGAAATTGATAATGCACGTGCACGTGTTGAACGTGGTTTAAAAAAATTAGAAGAAACAAATATACTTGTTGACGATATGCAATTAGAATTAGTTGCATTAGAACCACAATTAAAAAAGAAATCTGATGAAACAGCTAAACTTATGGAAACATTAGCTATTGATCAAGAAAAAGCTGATGAGGTATAAGATTTTGAAAAAAAAAGAAAATTGAATGTTGTTAAAGTCTTTTACAAAAGTGTTTATTTTTATTTTTTTTATCCTTTTCTATGACGAGAATCAATAATATAATGATTTTCATATGTATATAGGTACGTCGTGTTGTCATGGAAGATGAAGCTGTTGCCCGTGTAAAAGCTGAAGAAACTCAAGCAATGAAAGATGATGCTCAACGTGATCTGAATCAAGCATTACCAGCTGTTGAAAAAGCTAATGAAGCAATAGGACGTTTAAAAAAAGAATCTATTGGTGAAGTTCGAACATTTACTAAACCACCTCATATGGTTGAAGTTGTTATGCAAGCTGTTTGTATTATGTTCGAAAAGAAAAAAGTAAATTCTTTTTCTTTTATAAATAGAAAATATTGATTTTCATTTGATTAGGATTGGCCATCAGCTAAACTTTTACTTGGTGAATCTGATTTTATAAATCAAATTCGTAATTATCCAAAAGATAGTATTCCTGAATCAATTTTACGTGATTTAAAACCATATTTACAAATGTCAAATTTTAATTATAAAGATATTTTACAAAGTTCAGTTGCATGTGCAAGTCTTGCTGAATGGGTTATTGCTATGGATATGTATGCAAAAATTTCTAGAGAAGTTGAACCTAAACGTAAACGTGTTGCTGCAGCTGAAGCTGATTTACGTGCTGTTACTGATCAATTAAAAAAGAAACAACAACAATTACAACAAGTTGAAGCTAAAATAAAAGAACTTCAAGAATCATATGATCATCAAGTAGCTGAAAAGAAAAAACTTGAAATATCAATTATGCAAACACAATCACGTTTAAAACGTGCATCGAAATTAACAACAGCATTAGCTGATGAACAAGTACGTTGGAAAGAAAATATTACTGAATTTAATGAACAAATGAAAACTGTTACTGGTAATGTATTTGTTTCATCAGCATGTGTTGCTTATTATGGAGCTTTTCCATCATCATATCGGCAAGAAGTATGATTGATTTTCTTAGTAGTTTAAAAGGAAAAAAAACAAATTTTTGTTTTCAGCTTGTTGAAGATTGGGTTAATGGATGTAAAGAACATAAAATACCGGTTTCGGATAATCCATCAATTATAAATGTACTTGCTGATGCTTTTTCAATTCGACAATGGGTTACACAAGGTTTACCACGTGATGATTTTAGTACAGAAAATGCTATACTTGTTACGAAAGGTCGTCGATGGCCTTTGTAAGAAAGATTTTTGTGTTGATTTATTTGATAAATATTCTATTTGATGTTCTTTTTTTTATTTTCATAAAGGATTATTGATCCACAAGAACAAGCAAATCGTTGGATTAAAAATAAAGAAAAAGAAAATGCATTAAAAGTTATTAAAATGACTGATGGACACTTTTTACGTATATTAGAAAATTGTGTTCGTATTGGTATGCCTTTATTATTAGAAGATGTTGGTGAAACACTTGATCCAGCATTAGAACCTATTTTACTTAAACAAACATTTATGTCGGTATGTATTCATAGATGATCGAACAGTTTTGTTGCAATATGACAAATATATTTGTACATTATCAATTAATTTTATGGAAAGTGTAATGTTCGGATAGTATAATCTTTAAAAAAAAAAGATTGAATTTCGAACTGAAAAATGATTGACACACAGATTCCTTACTAGCGCTCTAGTACCTGATTCCAATAAGTTTCCGATAGGATCTGGTAAATCTTTGGATACGATGCCTTTATCTATGGCTGGATATATTCCGTGAGGATCGTTACGACTGAGTGAATGCGTAGTTTAAGTTGTAATGACTTGAATCATCTGTTCGATAGCATACTAATTACATTATGACATATGTCTACTCTTGTTATTAGTTAGTGTGTATGAAAAGGTCTTAGAAACTGCTGTTCATAATATAATTTAGCTGAGGTTTTGACTAATATTCTTTAGATATATCTATAGAAAACCGTTTATGGATTTCTTTTTCAATTCAGAATTCAAATTAATTGGTGATGTGCAAATATATTGTACTATAAAATATTTCAACATTTTGTGTTGTCAGGCAAAAACCGTAGCAATGCATTATTTCATTTACAAAAACCTTATTTTAGGGTGGTCGATTATTAATTCGTCTTGGTGATTCGGATATTGAATATGATAGCAACTTTAAATTTTATATGACTACAAAATTAAGCAATCCACATTATTTACCAGAAATTTGTATCAAAGTAACAATTATAAACTTTAGTGTTACAAAACAAGGTTTAGAAGATCAAATTTTAAGGTATAATAAACATTAAAAAAAGCCAACATTTCTTTGTAAACAATTTGACTACGTTGATCTTCACTTTATTTCCACTATTGTTAACGCTAAAAAGAATATCAAGAATGGTTTGTATAGAGTATTTGATTGTGAAGATGAAAATGATTGCTAGTTTTCCAAGGATAGAATCTCTGAAAAATTGGAAGCCAAATTTTTCATCTTCTAGAATTTTGTTTGACTTATCGTGAATGATAAAGTAAACAATTTGCTATGCAAATTACTATTTGAATTCTTATTAGCGTTAACAACAGTAGAAAAAATAAAATTAGTCGAATAATTTTGACAACCATTTTATACACAATATGATTGAATATAATTTATTGATTATTATTCTAGTGATGTTGTTCGACTTGAACGACCTGATCTTGATGAAGAAATGAATCGTCTTATTGTTACAATGAATAATGATCGAAATCAATTGAAAGCCATAGAAGATAAAATTCTTAAAATGTTATTTGAAAGTGAAGGAAATATTCTTGATAATGAAGAATTAGTTAATTCACTTAATGATTCAAAAGTATATTACATATTTTTATAATATATTATACAAAAGAAGAAAATTTTTGTTTTTCTAGGTTACATCATCAGCTATAAAACGACGTCTTGAAGAAACAATAAAAACTGAAGCAAATATATCAGCTGCACGTGAAAAATATCGTCGAGCAGCTAAACGTGGTTCATTATTATATTTTGTCGTAGCTGATTTAGGTTTAATTGATCCAATGTATCAATTTTCTCTACGTTATTTTACATTATTATTTAATGCAACTATTGAAAATAGTACTAAAAGTGAAGATCTTAATCAACGTTTACAAATTATTCTTGATAGTACAACTGAAAATATTTATACAAATGTATCTCGGTATGAATAAAACAAAGATAAAATAGAAACATAACAGTTCATTTCATTTGATGTTTTTTTTGTTTATGTTTAGTGGTCTATTTGAAAAAGATAAACTTGTATTTAGTTTTCTACTTTGTGCTGAAATATTAAAATTAGAAGGAACTATTAATGAAGTCGAATGGAACTTTTTACTTCGTGGTGGTTTAATAACTGACGAAGTAATATAAATTTATATAAATAAATAAATTTAATATATTTTTCTATATCATTTAGAAACGACCACCAAAACCAAATCATGATTGGTTAATAATTGAACATTGGAATCAAGCATTATTATTAGTTGGAATATCTGATGTATTTAAAAATTTACCTCGTGATATTGAACAATATCAACAACCAATTTATGTACAAATCAATCCAGAATTACGTGTTGCTATAAATAGTAATGATATGACAACAAATGTTCCAAGTGAATATAATACAAAATTATCAGATTTTCAAAAATTATTATTTGTTAAAGCATTTGCACCTTATTTACTTGTACAATCTATAACATATTTTGTTGCTGAACAATTAGGAAAGAAATTTGTTGAAAGTCCATCAGTTGAATTACCTATTCTTTATCAAGATATGTCAAATCGTATAGCATTAGTATTTATTTTAAGTACAGGTTCTGATCCAATGTCAAGTTTTACAAGATTTGCTGCTGAAATGAATATGTCGACTAGGTTTGTTTGATTATGGAATTAGTTTGTTTTCATTTATTGTTTAGCTATTTTATTATCGATAGTTAAAATCTGATAGTTCAAACAATAGTTTATTAGAAAAAATGAGTAAAATTTTTACATCATTACACAAGTCTTTGTTACCTTCTTAGATGGCGAGAAAGAATGGCCATCGCTCGATTACCTTTCGAGATGGAGGACTGCCTAGCGGCAGATCCAATAGCGCTACATCCATCCTACAATTATAACTAGTTCTAGCTCTCAAAAAAAAAAAGGCTGACCTGAAGCAGAGCTCCACACTCATTTTTAGCTCCTCACACGCACTAACTAATTAGATGCACCTACCGAAAAAATCGCTGAATTTCAACAGGAGCTTGCAGATATTTTGACTTTTTTTCTGTCTCACCCCGTACTGAAAGGTTTTCATAACTCGTAATATCAAGCTTTATTTAAACCCAGTATTTTATGGATAAATGTCGGACTACGTAGCTACTCAGCCATGACAGCTTACTTTCTTAGATAGCCTCGAATATATTATTATTACTATAGATGTAATAAATATTAATATCCATTAGGTGTATGACAATTATAAACTCAACAGAATTGGTCAATCAGAATGATCAGTCACTTGAGGTCTTCATTAGATATTTCGATAGACCTAGTCACTAATTAATTATTAATTTGACCAGGTGCAGCTTCACAAATTGAAATAAAGCTTCCATGCATCTAATGTTCATTAAAATTGCACCGTAAAATCGAGTAATGAATGTGTAAATATCATCTACAATGAAATAGCTCTGTACTATACGAAAAAATTTATGATATGTCATTTTCAAGGTTTCATTTTTCTTAATACAACTCATATTATTTATTTAGCTACAAAGCAATTTCACTTGGTCAAGGTCAAGGTCCTGTTGCTGAAGATATGATTTCAAAATCAGTTGTTGCTGGTGAATGGATATTCTTACAAAATTGTCACTTAGCTGCTAGTTGGATGATAAATATGGAATCCATTGTTAAAAATATAAATGAAGGTGTAACACCATGTCATAATAATTTTCGTTTATTTCTAAGTTCAATGCCAGCTAAAACATTTCCAGTTAGTGTTTTACAAAATAGTGTTAAAGTAACAAGTGAACCACCAAAAGGTATACGTGCAAATATTAAACGTGCTTTTACTGATATAACATCAACATTTTTTGAAACACATCGTAAGTTCGGTTTTTTTGTTGTGTATTTTGAAATAAAAATTTATCTTATTTAAAAAAAAAACAAGGTTTGGAAATGGATTGGAAGAAGATTGTATTTGGTATTTGTTTCTTTCATGCTATTTTATTGGAAAGAAAAAAATTCGGTCCATTAGGTTTTAATATTCGTTATGAATTTAATGATGTAAGACTTTTTGTTTTGGTTTATTTTATGACAAATCAATCTTGTTTTGTTTTGTTTTTTACAGAGTGATCGTGAGTGTGCATTATTAAATTTTGATATGTTCTGTAAAGAAGGAGCAATCCCATGGGATGCATTGATTTATATTACGGGTAAGATTTGATTGTTTTTTTTCTTGTAGGGAAAAGATTTTATTGATTGTTATTCTTTAGGTGAAATTACATATGGTGGTCGTGTAACAGATTTTTGGGATCAACGATGTTTACGTACAATTTTACGGCGATTTTTTTCACCTGAAACATTATCATCTGATTATAAATATTCTCCATCAGGCACATATTATTGTCCTGAAAGGAAATTTCTTCAACAATATCGTGATTATATTGAAGAATTACCATTAAATGATAATCCAGAAATATTTGGAATGAATTCAAATGCCAATATTACATTTCAAGTAAAAAATTTTCTTTTTTTTTCAATGAAAAAAATATTTTTTTTTCTATATTTAGACACAAGAATCGAATTATCTTGTTAATACAATTATTGATATACAACCACGTGTATCATCTGGTGGTGCTGGTAAATCAAATGATGAAATTGTTTATGAATTAGCTGAAGCAATCTTAGCTAAATTACCAGAAAAATTAGATATTGAAAAAGCACCACGATCATTATTTGAACCAGATGCTAAAGATCGTTTAAATTCCTTGACAACTGTTCTTCAACAAGAAGTTGATCGTTATAATCGTCTTTTAAATATTATTAAATTATCACTTTCTAATCAAATGAAAGCTATCAAAGGTTTAGTAGTTATGGATGACACATTAGAAAAAAGTAAGTTTAGTATTTTTTGTTCAATTATATTTTCTCTTGGCAATAGAAAGTTCCGAATCTTATCAAATCTGACCGAGTTTGAGTCTAGAGTTTTTACTTTTGTCAAGCCCCAGTATGTACCCAGATTTAATTTCAGGCACGGTTTGGTATTCAGTTTTTGAATCTGAATAGAGAGTAAAGATTTGAATGAGTTATCAATGTCCTTGATCTTTTGCTACAGAGATGCTGAACTTTTACAGGAGTTTATACATAAACGTTGTAGTCCAGAAAAATTGATTTTTAAACTTCGACTCGAAACTTTGCATAGAGAAGTATAAGACCTTAATGAAAATAATTTTTGTGAATATATTGCATGTTTTCGTTGTTCGCATCCTAAGATATAATTATGGTAAAAGCGTATCTTTTGCATCTCATTTATATAAATCGGCAGATTTGATGTTCGCTTTTTTTTGAGAATAGAAGTAAATTAAGAGACTTGAAACTTTTAAAATAAATTACTCTCATTAAGACTTTGGTTTTGAAAAAGTTTCAAATCGAAAATCAATTTTTTATTGTTTCTGAATGGGATCAAGCCATGCATTTAAACAGTACAATACAAATGCAGTATTCCAGCAGTAATGAGCTAAGGACATGAACTCTTTTCAGAGTATTCATAGCTTATTTGCATCTACATAATATGCATAGTCTCGAATCAAAAACAATTAACAGTTACAGGACTTCCGTCATTAGATACATCGTCTCACCTATGGTTTAGTTTTAGATTAACTGTTTTCTAAGAGGAGTCCAATGTGATTATTGATATCTTCTTTTTTTTAGTGTACACTGCTTTTCTTAATAATCAAGTACCAGCTATTTGGGCTGATGCTGCTTATCCATCATTAAAATCATTAGCCTCATGGATTAAAGATTTATTGTTGCGTTGTGATTTTGTGGCGGTAATTATCATTATTTAAAAACATATAAATAAAACTTTCTGTTTTTTTCTTTCATTTTTTAGCTTTGGATTACTCATGGTTTACCAAAATCATATTGGTTACCGGGTCTTTTCTTTCCTCAAGGTTTTCTAACAGGTGTTCTTCAAGTTCATGCTCGTAAATATGATTTACCTATCGATGAATTAAGTTTTCATTTTACTATCTTACCATTCGAACGTGATCATGCGTCTTATAATGAACAAGCTAAACGTTTAGAATATGGAAAAAAACTTGATGTTGATGAACAAGTAATTCAAATTTCATGAAAATAAATTTCTTTAAATTAATGTTCTTTTTTATGTTTTTTTGTTTTAGTTACCACATGTTAAAGATGGTGTTATTCTTCATGGTTTATATATGGAAGCATTTCGTTGGGATAGTGAACGAAAACAAATCACTGATGCTGCTCGAGGTGAAATGATAGCAACATTACCAATGTTACATATGGAACCAAGACAAAATTATGTTGTTGATCCAACACATTATATTTCACCATTATATAAAACAGCAGCAAGAGCTGGTGTATTATCAACAACAGGTAAAAAAAATAAAGAAAACAAAAAAAATTATAATAAACATTTTTCTTTTAAATTAGGTCATTCAACAAACTTTGTCGTAACAGTAAATTTACCAACTGATAAACCACAAGATTATTGGATATCAATGGGCAGTGCATTGCTTTGCCAAGTATCGGACTGATAAAATGGATATTTTTATTTCTTTCTTCCCTATAATCTAGTGATTAAATAGTTGTCTTTGTTTGTTTTTTTTATATTCACTAGTAACATCATTTAGTGATCACTGATAAATATATATTTTTTATTTTATTCATTTGAAAAATAAAATAAATAACGAAAAACTAATTTTCATGATAAGAAATATTTGTTATTCGATCCATTTTTTTTTGGTATCTCTCAATTCATTTGATAAAAACAACGTAAGATAGACGAAATAAACATTTAATTACTATAACTATTGTCGACAACAATATCGATGGAAGTAGGAAAATGTTTTATTTCGAATAGTACATAGATGTTAATTTTTATTTCAACTAGGAAACTGAACCTTTGTCTTCTGATGATGAAAATACTTCAAAAAATATAACATTTGAACGTGTTATGAAAGAATGTGGATCTTTTGGTCGATATCAATATATACATTTCTTTTTTATTGTTTTTTTTCCAATAGCTACAGGAATTAATAATTTTTATTATGTATTTGGAGCAGCTGAAACTCCATATGAATGTATTATTCCAAATAATACTCATCACGGTTTTCATATCGAAGTAGCATCTTCACAATGTTTTTATATAATAAAAAATGATCAAAATATCACAAATGGTACTTATCCATGTACGAATTGGAAATATGATCGACGTCTTTTTGGTAAAACATTTTCAGAAGAAGCAAATTTTATTTGTCAACATAGTATTCATCGTTCATTATTGGCAATAATGCTACAAGCTGGTGCTATGCTCGTTTTTTTTACTGGTCAAATAACAGATCTGATAGGTCGTCGTCGTACAATGCAATTACTTATTGGTCTATTATTAATTACTTCTTTGATTACTCAAGGACTTTTACAATTTGTACCAATGTCAATAAATCTAAAGTAAGAGATAAGATTTTGAAGTTGAAAAATCTTATATATAGAATGCTTCAGAAAGATATGTATATTAATGATAATTTAAAACTTTACAATTTTAACACCAATATCTATAAATCATCTATATATTCATTAAAGGTTCAAACATGCCGATTTTTTATAATTCTGAAGTATCTGCACCTACATAGTTTTCGTTTAACTCTACTTAGAAGGAAAACAATCTTTCAAGACCATAAAGAAACCTTTCATTCATAAATTTTTCTCAGAAAAGTTTATTCTCAATTGAAACTTTTAAAACTCTCGTTATCAATCTTGAACAGTTTTTCCTTTGCTATTTTTCATGATAGCAAAATCATAAAGAAGATCTCTGATTAATAGAAACAAACATAGTTTTACTATACATAATACCTGTTGATATCAATAGTTCTCATAGTAATGTTCTTTCTAATAGCTATGTGGCGCTTTGTTTACGGTTTCATCATCAATCGTGTTTACATATATTTTTATATTCTGAGCTTTCGCTCATCCTGGGTACATACAAAAATCTTTTACGATATCATCTAAATCGTGTTTCGTAACATCTGGTTTTAATATACTGAATTTTGCAGCTGTCTCTAAGACTTTTACCATACTCTTGACAATTTGTCTTATCTTTTGTCTGTTTAATATATTATTCTTCAAAAAATCATATCTCAATTCAGTTTCTTGTTGAAAGAAAATAACTGGTTCTCTTGAAAATCTTATCTTATTTTTTCGACTTGGCCTGCTTGTAATGACTTGTCGATGCTTATTTTTATGCTTCAATCATGTTTCTCATAGAACAAAATTAAATATTAATCTTCATAAAAAGTCGAACAAGTCACTGGAATCAATTAAAGATGAATACAATAAAATCTTTCTAATGTGAACATCAAAGATAATATCCGAGAGTATTCACTATACAAAGATGTTTGATTCTTATGTATTTAAGAGACTATGTAAGACTAGAAATAGACCAAAATGAAAATCTTCACTTCACAAAGGCTATTCTAATTGGCGAAAGTCAAAAAAGCGTTCAAAGTTAACTATAAAGAAGTGTTAACTTTACAGAAACGTTTACAACCGAAGATTTTGTCATAGTTTAAACATTTATGAATTGGTAGAAATAAGTAGAAACATAAAAAAGGAATATCTGTTGTGTATTCAAGAACATTTTGAATGAACGTAATAGACAACAAATGCCGTTCATAGTATAATAATCAAGAGAACAATTATGTTAAACATGCAACAGAAAAAAGATTGTTTGACCTCAGTTGAGTTAATTAGGATAGAAAAAAAAGACAAAGAACAAGTAAGAATAAACATGGAAATCTGTGCCGTTGATTATTTCAGTATGCTCATGGATTTGATCTTCGCCGGATTTATTAGCTCGCAATATATTGAGTTTCTAAGATCAAACTTTCATATCAAAGAAAAAAATATAGAGTACACAGACTGAATGGTCTCGTTGCAACTATGATACGTAATACGAAGGCTAATTAAATATTTCTTATAAAATTAGATGATACTTGGTTCCGACACTGTCTTTTTTTTTTATGTATCTGAACTATAAGATATAATAGAAATTTAAATAGGATTTCATTTTATAGAATACTATGTATTCGATCGAACTAGCTCATTAAGATTTACTTGTGATGTGTAAATTGGGCCGTTGACATGCTCGAGTTTTCTTCTCATGTAAAGTTTCTTCAACATATGATGAAGTGAGGTTTATTTTATCATATGTAGAAAATTAGAAAATCGAAATTTAATTCTTTTTTTTATTTATATTTCAATAGAGAATAGTTGCGTTTTTACAGTATAGAAAGAATGAAATGTCATGATTACATTTTGACAACGTTACTGTTATCGACAAAGCAAAGCTTCACATACGAAAAGACATCCCTCAAACAACTAAATAAAATCATATTGAAATTTATTGTTTTAAAAAGTTCTAAAATTCAATATATAACGGGTGTAGAAATTATCAAAAAGAAAATAATATTTGTTTTTCCTTAATTTTTATTCATTAATATGAATTAAAATATTATTCGAAGCTCTTTCACATGATCGATTCATTATTTAAACATAACGCGAAGAATTTCTTCAAAAAACACTCTGCATGAGATTAATCCAATAAATTTAATCATTTTCATTTCATTTAGATTTACTTTACTTCTAATCAATCAATTTGTAGCTGGTATCGATACATTTATGGTGTCGTTTATTCTACTTATGGAACTTACAACTTCATCTTATACTACATTTGTAGGAAATTTAGCACTAGTTGCTTTTACTTTTGGTGAAATAATAGTAACTGGTATGGCTTACGTTTGTCGACATTGGCTTCTGCTTAAATGGGCCATGACTTTGTATGTTCTTGCTCTTGTACCTTATCTTTTTTTTATACCGGAATCTCCGCATTGGTTATTAACACAACAACGTTATGATGAATTAAAAGAACTTTTATATCAAATAGCTCGTTTTAATCAACGATCTGAATCACAATGGTTACCATATTATCGATATGTAATTGAAAAATATAAAAAACAAAAAAATCTTAATCAAAAAATGAAAATTACATTATCAATATTTTCTAAATTACGTCGATTTTTAACACATGCACCAACAATAAGTAAATTTTTAATATCAGGTTATTTTGGATTTATAACATTATTTCTCTATTATAAAATATCTTATGGTCTTGGAGCCATGACCGAAATTGATCCTTATTCAAATATAATTATCGGTGCTATAGTTGAAGCTCTTGGTTATATAGTACCTAGTCTTCTTATGATACGATATGGCCGAAAACCAATATTTATACTTTTTCTTATACTTACAATTATTTGTTTATTATTAAGAGCATTAACATTTATTCAAAAGCCTTTTATAATTATAATTATTGCACAATTGGGAAAGTTTGCAATAAGTGCAGCAACTGGAGTTACATATATATTTGTACCAGAATTATTTCCAACGACAATTCGCGGTACCGGTATGGGTGTTTTTGCTTTTTTTGGTCGTTTAGGTTCTACCATTGCACCATTAATCGATGCATCAATCAGTCACAATCCTACATTAATTATTAATATGTATTATCTATATACAATATTAACTATTATTGGTGTCCTACTGACATTCTTATTACCTGAAACACGAAATGTTCCATTGGTCGATAAAATAAACTATAATAGTATTAATCAAAATAATAAAAAATCATCTAATGCACCATCAATAGCTCGCACATAAATGATTATGATTGCTAAATAATTTATAATGTATTTGAAAAGAAAAAGAAAGAACGTACCTTTTTCTTTTTATTCTCTTTTTTGAAAATACGAGAGAATAAAAATGAGTCAATAACTTTTACGCATTGTCTGTCTATCCGACGCACAATCAGGAAACAGATCCGTTTCCGTTTAGTTTCACACAACAAACTTGTCTGTGTACACGATTGAGAATTGTACTACTACGAAAAAAAAAGATGATATCGTTATCGTGTGAATTTTTTTCTATCAAATATTAAATCATTTCTACTTTATTTCAAAATCATGTAAATAGAAAGTTGATTGGTTTCAAATAGTAATTTCATTCGATTATATATATATATATATATCTATCGACATTATGACAACTTCATCAGTAAGTAAACAAAACTTGAGAAGATGATTTGTTTGCTCAAGTGTCAATGCTGATTTTATTTTTAGCTTCCTCATTTTCCTTGCATTGAGTTAAACATGACATAATCACATGGAAATTATCCAAAGAGCACATATATAAAAAAAAGAAAGCGGAACACTTCGCTTCGTCTCTTTTTTCTGCTCGATGTCTATTAGCATGTTACACGTCATTCTCTAGGATTTCTTCATCACACATAAGAAAAACATAGTGGACTGCAAAATCATCATGATTCTTAATGAATTCAGTTCTTCTTTGCACATCATCACAAGTCAAGTAGATCAGATCTTGATTATTATATTTCTCGTTTTCTTTTTGTTAAGAGAAAATTCTTTATTTTTCTTTGTTTTGCTTCTATGGAAAGTTATTTTAATAATTATTCTTTTCTTTTTATTTTTTGATTATTTTTTTAAATATTGGTGATAGTCAAATTCGTACAATCAAAATTTGGTAAGTACCTAAATCTTATAAGAATTCAACTTGTTCGCCATAAACGTCAATAGATGTCGCTAAAATATTATAATGAAGTTAGAAAATTTTTCCTGAGTTATATTTAAAATTAATTCTCTATATAATTGTTTATAATTTTAAAATAAAATAATTTCATCTATTAATAAACTATAATCACTCGAGCACACTAACCAATCCAGTAAATCATCTATGATTTATATCTATTTCGTTTGCTTGTTCGTTCTCTAATGTTCTTTCATTTATTTATAAGAGACCTTTTGAGTTTTTTTCTTTACTCACGAGATTTCACATAAAAGTGTTCAGAACAAAAAACAAAAAAAGAAGCATAAACAACTTTCTTTCCATTATAACTTTCTTTTCCATCCTAATTTTCATCAAATCAAAAAAGAATCGATCTTCTCGTCATGAGTAATGACGATTAGACCCAAAATGCTCTTCAAAGTAAGCATCAATAAAAATCTAACATATGCTTATATAATTATATTCAAATATAGATGTTATGAACGAAAAAAAATATCTCTTGGTCGATTTTGACATGAATAAAGAATACAATACTGTTCGGACAACGTCCAGTAAGTTATTTAAATGTTTTTTTTAAAGTTTTCTAATAAGATAGTTTTGTATATTATGATTTCAAACAAATAGAAAAATCCATAAAAATTCTTTTTTCTCTTTTTTTTTTTTATTAGGTTCTGACTCATCAGGTAATCGAGCTAAAAGAGTAAATAAAAAAACATGTTCATATGAAAGAAAAAAAATCTCACATTGACCTTTATTATTATTTTTTTTTTTCATTTCATTTACTAAATAAAATAAATCCAATTCGTATGTAAATAAATGATAGCACACGAGAAAAGCGTATTGCTAAACTAATTTACAATTAATCTTTATTTTAATTACAATTATATTTATTACAGACGAGCAACCCTTTCTTCCGATTAATCCATTTGCTGAACCTATAACAACAATGTCAACTACAAATCCAAATCATCATGGTGATGATGATATGATTGATATTGATTTTCAAAATACAACTAATGATAGAACAACTAGTAAGTTAACAAAAAACAAAAGAAAACATTAAACAAAAAAAAATTTTCATATAAAAATTTCTAGGTAGTGTAATGAATGTTGATTTAGTTAATACACATTATGATGATTTTCAAACAATTGATTGGCTTAAAGATTTAATGCGTGATCGTTTTCGTCATCGTTTATTACGAACAAAATCTTATCAATCATTTTTTAATAAACTTTTAATGTATCATGATGCATGGTCTGGTTGGTTATGTGTATTACTTGTTGGTTTAAGTGCTGGTGTTATTGCTGCTGTTATTGATATTGGAACAAATTGGATATCACATTTAAAACAAGGAATATGTCTTAATGCATTTTGGCTCAATAGAGAACAATGTTGTATGTATTTTCATAGAAAAATTTCATATGAAGAAAATAAAAGATTGTCGAAAGTGTACTTGTACTTTTACTCATAGAATAGAAAAAAAATTTGACATTTGTTAGTTACAATAAACGTAATGTTCGACGCCAAAACAATTTTGTATGATTCAAAGGTCACGGCCGTGACTGAAGAAGTTAGTCATGTTAGATTTTAGATGTATTAGTTACAGATAAATTAGAAAGGAACAATATAATGAAAAAAAAACACATTACTATTCTACTTCTAATACTGATATTTACTTAGTCATTTAATCCTCAAACATAAAATAGATCTTGTTAATACCTTTCTTTTATATCCAACAAAAAACAGTGAAGAAAATGATATGTAGATAATAATAATAATAATAATTCAGTATTTAAAGAATTGCTTGACATTTTAATATTAAACTAATGTAATAAAATATTATTCGTTTAGGTTGGGCATCAAGAGAACTACAATATGATAATGTAAATTCAGAAGAATGTCCTGAAGTAAATAAAAGTCAATCAAAAAAAAAAAAAAGATTTTTCATATGTTACTTTTTAATTATAGTGGTTTACTTGGCCGCAAGTATTTGGCACATATAACAAAGGGGCCGGAGAATTTTTATTATCTTATATAATGTACATATTTTGGTCGACAATATTTGCAACGTTTGCTGTTCTTCTAGTCAAAGTATTTGCACCATATGCATGTGGTAGTGGTATTCCAGAAGTAATATTAAAAAGATGAAATTTTGATTTAATTTATGTATCTATTTATTTAAATTAGATTAAGACAATCTTAGGAGGTTTTATTATTCGAGGATATTTGGGTAAATGGACTTTATTGATAAAAAGTATTGGCATGGTTAGTCTAAACTTTTTTTTTGTTCATATTGTAAATTTATAATAAAAAAAAAAATTTTTTCTTATAGATGTGTGCTACTAGTGCTGGTCTTATATTGGGTAAAGAAGGACCATTTGTTCATATTGCTTGTTGTTGCGGAAATATATTTTCATATCTTTTTCCAAAATATGGTCGAAATGAAGCAAAAAAACGAGAAATTTTATCAGCCGCAGCTGCTGCTGGTGTTTCAGTTGCATTTGGTGCACCAATCGGTAACGAAAAACAAAAAAAGATTCTTTATTTTTTTTTGTTTTTGTAAAACATTTGTTATTTTTTTAAATTTTAGGGGGTGTTTTATTTAGTTTAGAAGAAGTTTCATATTATTTTCCATATAAAACATTATGGCGATCATTTTTTTGTGCTATGGTTGGTGCACTTGTTGTGCGTTCAATAAATCCATATGGAAATGGACATGATATTCAATTTAGTATTGATTATTCTGTAGCATGGGCATCATTTGAATTATTACCATTTATTTTATTAGGCATTCTTGGGGTAATAATAATAATACAATAGATATATATTTATTTATTTATTTATTCAAATTTTTAGGGCTTATGGGGTGCATTTTTTATAAAAACAAATGTTTGGTGGTGTCGTTTTCGAAAAAATTCACGACTTGGACAATATACAATACTTGAAGTAAATAATTTCAATCGATTAGAAATACAATTAAAAGATTTTTTTTTCATGATCATATGAATATAATTGATTTTATTAGAGAACTAATTGAATTAATACATACTGTAAGCTTTTTTAAAATTTTTCAATCATGATGTGTACATCCGAACTATCAATAGAAGAACTACCATAAGCGTTAGATGTGTAGATTCAATTATGCAGGAAATATTCTAGTCAAAATTCTCAACCAATATTTCAATTAGTTTTTGTAAAAAAAAAGAAAATTACATTGTTACTTTTTTTCTTTTGTTAAAAGGAATAGTTTTCTTGGCACTTTTTTGTATTAATTTCTTTAAAAAAAA
Source organism: Rotaria sp. Silwood1 (assembly GCA_905250075.1). Classification (NCBI taxonomy): domain Eukaryota; kingdom Metazoa; phylum Rotifera; class Eurotatoria; order Philodinida; family Philodinidae; genus Rotaria; species Rotaria sp. Silwood1. The sequence goes on from CAJNOP010000080.1 coordinate 38,582, forward strand.
AACTTTAGAAAACATCTTAGGAGAACTCGTAATCTATGATTCGATGTAATCTCATTTCTTCTTTCGATGTTGTGTGTTGAAACATCAAATAAATGGAATTTCAATTTAAAACTTAGCTCATAGATAGGTCGAATGATTAACAGAACATTGTGTTATTGAGTCTTCAAAACATTATCACTTGCTAAAGATGTGTTACAAATATACTTGAAAATTTAGTAAAAACGATCAAATATATATATAGAAATGTCCATAAGTTTGAATGATTGTACAGATTTATTTGTCTCACTAAGATATCCTTATAGGTCAAGCATGAACTCAAATGTTAGATATCAATTCGAGTAGTTTCCTCATTAGTATTTTCTTTTTTTAAGTGCAGAAAAATGGATTCATTTGTTATTTGTTCTAATTCATATAAATAATTTTCTTTCTTATTCATTTTTAATAAATATATATATTATATTTCAGGTTGTTTTTCTTGCCTTAATTACTTCTTTTATTATATATCCAAATTCATATACACGTATGTCAATGTCTGAATTAATCAAACGTTTAGTTAGTCAATGTCGTGTAGAAGATATGATTGATTTATGGTAAAAGAAAAAAAATAAATAAAATTCTATAGAATTTTTTTTATTAATATTAAATATTTTCTTTTAAGTGATTATCCAAATGCTCAATTTAGTAATGGTAAATTAAAAGGATCAATAGGATTAGCTGGTCCTGGTGTACATCAAGCTATATGGAAATTATTTTTTGCTCTTATTATTCAAGTTATACTTGTAACATTTACTATAGGTGTTAAAGTTCCATCAGGTTTAATCATTCCATCAATGTCAATTGGAGCTATAACAGGACGTATTATTGGTATTATAACTGAACAATTAGCTATACAAAATCCAGCATTTATTCTTTTTCGTCATGATTGTAGTAAAGGTAAACTTACCAGTTTGTTTTTTTCTGTTATTGTTTTAATTAAATCTAAAAATTCTTCTTTTTTTTTTTTGCTTTTTGTTTTAAAGAGGAAAATTGTGTTACACCAGCTTTATATGCTATTGTTGGTGCATGTGCCTTTTTGGGTGGTGTTAGTAAAATGACTGTATCACTTGTTGTTATTATGTTTGAATTAACAGGTGGTTTAAATTATATCGTACCATTGATGGCAGCAGCAATGACAGCTAAATGGATTGGTGATGGTTTTGTACGCGGTGGAATTTATGATGCACATATTGAATTAAATGGTTATCCATTTTTGGATAATAAAGAAGAATTTAATTTTACAACCATAGCTGCTGATGTTATGCGTCCAAGGTAAAAAAAAGATTTTTAATAATAATTTCTTTTTTTTTTTTTTCAAAAAAACAAAATTTATTTTAATAGACCAGAACAATCTTTATCATTAGCTTATTTAACACAAAATGGTATGACATTTATAGAAGTTGAAAATCTTTTAAAAGAAACAACACATACATCATATCCTGTTGTTGTTTCACGTGAACAACCATATCTTGTTGGACAAATACAAAGACGCGATCTACAAATTGCTCTTAGTATGTATATTTTATATAAAAATATATTTTTGAAATTTTTATTTTCATATAGAAATAATGAATATTAACATTTCTAGTAGACTTCCTATTGAGTTAATCATGGGAATAGATTATGCAAGTGTTGATTATTGATAAAACTATGATTAGATTTCAGTCAAGTTATGTCATCGGAGAGATATAGAATAGGTCATAAATGACATGAGAATTGCATTTTATGATTAATTGGATTTTTGTTTTTTGCAGCTATTTTTGTTTATATAAAGCTAAATCGAGGATGTGACATCCTAATCTTGAAAAGCTTTTGTTTTTATTCAGAATTTTGAAACGTAAAAAACCGTGTGTCTCATCAAATTCGATCAATTTTAGCAAAAGTCTTTTGATCACTCCAATCCTGGTGGTCTCGATACATCCCTGAGTTAAAAAATTACAAAGTTGGATAGTTTCGATTGGAAACTACACGTTCCTATTGATAAGATCTCGTTCGAAAAGAAAGTCATAACAAAAGCTACAGATTTCTAACTTTTATCAATTAGAAATTATTTAAACACAACCATAGAACATTTTTTAACTGCATAGTAACTCTAATATAGTATGTAGCATGATGTTGAGTAAAATATTGGCTCTAACTATCATAAAAAAGGTACTTTCATATCGGAAATTAAGAAATTTATAAATGATGAAAGAGATATTTAATTTCTTTTAAAAATTTGTAGCTTATTGTGAAGACTCTAGATAATATTCGAAAATCATCTCAATCTAATACTTTTGATAGTTTCTATAAGTTAAAAAATGACCCAACAGGGGATAAATCATTAATAGCAAATATAAATAATATTCTCTAGAGTTATTAATTGATACAAATAATCATTTAGTTCCATCAATATGAAAATAAACGATAAATATTTAATATTTAGAATCACAAAAAATGCAACGTTTTCGTCTTTCACAAAGTCTTATTCAATTTACATCACCATCGGAAACAACAATAAATTCAGATAATGAAGTTGATAATCAAAATGAACTACGACCAACATTAAATTCAGAAGTTATTCGAATTGGCAATTTACTTGATCAGGTTTGCAAAGAAAAAAAGAAATTTACTTTGTTTTTTATTGTTATTATTTTACGTATATTCGTAGGCACCAATTATTATTACTGATCAAACTCCAATGGAAACAGTCATTGATCTATTTCGTAAATTAGGTCTTCGACAAGCATTTGTAACACGCAATGGGTAAATTTTTAGTTTTAAATTAAAAAAAAATTTTTTTTTTCATCTTCTTTGATTTATTTTAGACGACTACGAGGAATAATAACTAAAAAAGATATTCTCCGACATATTCAACAATTGACTTCACATAGCGCTGAAACAACGTATTATGAAAATTGAAAAAGAAAATATGTTTTTTTTCAATTTATTACAGTGAGATCGTATAACAGTCTCTCTATCTATCTATCTCATAATCTATATATATTTTTTTTCTTATTGTTGTTATCAAACGATCTTAATATGCGCTGCCTAAGGAAACAAACAAATAAAACACGACTTTAACTTTTTCCTCCCTTTTTTTCCTACTGTGTTTGATATACATATAAAGTCTCAGAAAACTATATAAAATCAGAAAATTATTTTTCTTTTTTGTTTTTTTTGTGTTCGTTTTTTTGTTTTTCTTTTTTTTTTATGTTATTAATTTTTGTTGTTGTCGTCATGTTCTCGTACACATCGTTACTTACTTCTTATTTTTTCGGTTTCTTTCAAATCAATTCTCGCTTTATATGGCTTACTTACAAAAAAATTTGTCTGTTTCTTAAACAAAAAAACAATCGGATTCATGACCTAAAAAAATAAAATGATATATAAAAATTTTTTTTTAACTAACTATTAGATTCTATGTGATAATAAAGATTGAATTTTACAGTGAAGAGATTGAAATCTGTAGAAATTAATATAGACATTGTAATGCTTCATAATATTTACTAATCTTTAGATTTCTCATATAAAATAGTAGCCTAGTTGTTACTTGTGGTTCATTTGAACCTATAGATTAAATCAATAGGAATAAGACATAACATAAAAGAACTATGAAGATCTGATCATCAAAAAGAATATTATTATTCCTAAAAGTTTGAAAACTTGAAGATCACTTGACTTTATCAGAATGAATTACTAAAGTTCAGAGATATTCTAAGGATAAGAAAAAAGATTTTTAGTGCTAAAATATAAACATTGGATGAGTATGAATTATTTTTGTTTTCTAGATATTCATTAAAATAATCTACATTTATTTGGTATTATTAAAGAATGGGTTCAAATCAAGCTAAAAGTCAACCATTAGCTGCTGTTGCTGATAAAAATCTTTCATCACAACCAACTGTTGATAATAGTGAAACAAAACCGAAATGTAAAGCATGTTGTGCATGTCCAGAAACAAAAATAATACGTGATGAATGTGTCATCTTGAATGGAGAAGAAAATTGTTCAAAAGAAATTGAAGCTCATCGAGCTTGTATGCGAGCAGCTGGCTTTAATATCTAAAATATTCTCATTTTCTTTTTCTTGTTAACCTTTTTTTTTTCTGACCATTAGAATCCTGATTTTTAGTTTTTTAAAAAATAAAGAAAATAACAACTTTTGTCCATTCAATAAATTAATATGATATTATGTTGATTTTGTACCTAAAAATAATTTAATAACATTATCAATTGAATAATGTCCATCATCATCAAGTGGTAAACATCGTTCAATTTTTTCAATATCATTCGAATTAATACCAATTTCTTTTAATACTTTACGTAATTCACTTGGTGGAAAAAATCCAATATTATCCAAATCAATAATACGTAATGCTTCTCGTAATTCGATTTCTTCAGAACTTAATATATGTTCTTGATAATATTTACTTTTCTTTTTCTTTGTTGATTTAGATCGTTTTTGTTCTCTCTTTGTTGAACTTGAATTCATCATACGATGACTTCGAGCTGCTGATGCAGATTTTGATCGTTTTGATGTTGTTTGTAGTGTTGAATTACCATTAACTAAATTTATATCGTCAATAGTTGATTCAAGTGTTGATGATAATAAAGGAGACGAAAATGAAGGCATTTCCATATCTCGAATATTATGTAAATCGATAGGTTGTGAACTAGATGTATAATAAGTTTTAACCATAGATGCCATGGAAGTAAAATCTATAGGAGTATCTTCATCATTAGATATTTTCTTTTTACTTTCATTAATAATGTCTGATGAAACATTTGGTTGATAATCATTTAAACATGATGGTGGTGAAGCAGTTGGTGTATTTAATGTTTGAAAATCATAATGGTAATGACAAAAATGTAATGAATCAGTTGTAGCAAGTGGAACAGGTGATGTTGATGATGACATTGCACGAGATATATTATATTGACCAGAAGTAGATGTATCAAAATTCTGAAATTATCAAAAAAAAAAAAAGATTTCCAATCCTAATGGGATATACTCATCTAAAAACAATCGATTAAACGAATTTCATTTGATGTGACAGCTTTCATTGGAAGATAATTACACTGTGCAAGTTTGCCGAAATTGAACTTTTAGAAATTTATAGATAAGAAAAAATCACCAATTCGATAACTCACGAGAAAACTTCGTTAATTAGTCAAATCGCTTTTCGATCAAGATGGTGTTCTTTTGATCAGTACTAATGCGTAATAAAAAAAAGATCTAGAACCGTGTTATTTTTCGAATCTTCAGTTTTGAGAATTCGAAATTTTGCTTAGTTTTTCAACAAAAAACTGTGGTTATTATTTCCTTTTAGAAAAATATAAATAAATAAAAAACAAATTACTTTTACATAGTGAAAAAATTACAAATCGGTCAATGAACTAATCACATCGAGAACTTTGCTCATGCAAAGTTTGCAGTCGAAACTTTCGTGTGATCTAAAAGAGATCACAGCTTATTACCCATCAAATAAGCATAATCTCGATCGAAAAAGGATGTAACACCTAGACAGATTTCGTCGTCAACACAAATGATAAGAAATAGGAGCTTTCATCCCTCTATTGCATACCTTAATCAATGGACAAACAATATCTGTTTCATTAATAATCCATTTTCCATTAGTTCCATCACTAGTAATTGGTTTTTCTAATAATTCTTCTGCTAATAATAATGAATTATTTGAATCTATTTCATTTGATACTTGTCTATCTTTTTTATGTTTTCTTGAACGATGAAATTTTTTTTTTAATATATTAAATAACCATGGTGCATTTGTATTTTGTGATTTTAACATATCATTCATACTTATAGGCATAGCACCTGGTAAATTTTTATAATAATTAATTGATGTATTATCTTTTACAAAAACATTTGATATTGAACTTTTTAATTGTTTACTATTGTTAAAATATGTTTTAGCTAGATATCTCCATGAATGATTTTCTTCATTAATAGATGCATAATCACTTTTTAATGAAAGTGACTTCGACATAATTGAAAATAGATCAGTCTCTGATGAGACTTTCAATTCATGCGTCGAATAATTTGCCATTCGAACAAATCAAAATAGAAAAAAAAAGCACACGCACACACACACACACGTACAAATATACGAATAAAAAAAAAAAAGAAGAAAGTTTTGTATGTAACCCAAGCAACAAAAGAATAAAAAAGAAGGAGAAACAAATAAACAAAATATTCTCAAACACCAATACAGCCCGATACTAATTTTCTCCAAGTTTTCATTGAATGTGAATGATGATGATGACGTGTTCGTTGTTGTTTATTTGTTGTTTGATCTTGTTTTTGTTGTTCAATTATAGGCATAATCGATGTTGATGATAATGATGGTGTTGTATTTCCATCACGAAATTCAATAGCTGTTAAAACAGCTGTATCAAAAACAGTTTTAAGATTTTTTTCCGTTAATGATGAACATTCAATATAAGTACAAGCATGCATTTGTTGTGCACGTGCGCGTGCTTCTTTTTCAGTCACCGGTTTTAATTTTTGTTGATCAAGTGTTAATAATGTTTGTAAATCTGATCGAAGATCCATTTGTGTACCAACAAGTATAATTGGAATCTTTGAATTGGAACGACGTGCACGTGATAACCAATATGTTATTGCATTTTGAAATGATTGAGGATTAACAACACTAAAGCATAGTAATATAACATCGCTGTATGGGATACATAGACCATGTAAAGGTGAAAATTGTTCCTAAACAATAAAAAAAAAATTTTTTTTTTTTTTTTCATTAGTTCTAATTTATTCAATTGATATTCTATTGAGATTTTGTCTTCTATGATTATTATTTGTTTTTTTTTTCGTCATGATATTAATGAATTGATTAATAATTATTTATACAATATGAAAATAAATTAAACAGTTGAAGTAAAATGAAATTTCTCAATTCTATATCAGTTCGGTTACATTTGATAAGAGTTTCTTTTTAGTTTGTTCACTGTTATACAATTGATTTACATATGATAAGAAAAAAGATAAATGTATTATTGATAGATTGACCTGTTGAAAACTCAAGACAAAGCTTCTTACTTCTCACGCAAACATATCGTTTATGACGAATCTAATTTATATCAATATTAGGAAAGAAAAAGCGATTATTAACAAATGAAATCTGATAAAAGCGGATCAAATTTACATTAATTAAAGAATTCTTAGATTTCTATTTGCCTTATATGAGTATTTCATATAGACAGAGTGTAGGAAAATATTTTTTCAGTAGGATATTGCTGTGAATTGAAATAGTGTAAAATAATAAATTTTTACTTCTAATGAGAAATTGTTAAAAATAGAATTTATGAGCATAGCTGATATTTCATAAGATGATAATGACCTTTAGAAGAAGGCAAGTTTTTTTTTTTCTAAATGTTACACATGTCATCAAGTACTTTCATCGATAATTAATCATAAAACTATGAAGTTCTTAGAAAAATGTTTGATCTATTAGGCTTTTTAGAACTTCTTTCTTAATGGTTTTAATAAAATAAACTTTCTAAATTAACATGCAAATGTAAGTACTAGAATAAAACAAGTAGAAAACTCTACATGTACACATCCTATTTGTTAAGGCTATGACATTTTTCAGTATTTTAACGCCTATTACTATCATTTGTATCTCGCATTTCAGAAAAAAATGTTTATCCATATTATCAGTACAAATAACTCTGCAAAAGTCTACTGAACAAAGTAGTTTTCTTTTTGGAAAGCTTTACGTTTTTCTAATAAGTTATCTATAAAAATATTCGACGATATGTATCACATTTCAAATAAACTTCTATTCCTTTAAAGGCCATACGCAGCTTATAAAATATCAACTATGCTCATAAATTCTATTTTTAACAAGTTTTCATTATGAGTAAAATTTATTATTTTATAATCATTGAAATCATAGCACTACACCACTGGAAAAATATAATCAAGTACTCCACCGGTGAAGTATGTAAAAAGTAGACGAAAAAAAAACAAGGACGTTTGATATATTTTCTCGAGTTCTTCTCTCTTCTGATTCAAGTTAAATATAAATAATTGTGTTTCCTGTCGATGCCTATCGGACAAAATAGTACCGATTTGCATGTATATATTCTCTTCGACTGATCGAAATAGAAGAGAGCAAAAAAAAACTAATAATAATAAATAATATTTGCCTATTTTACTTACCGATAAGAACTATGATTATGAGCATGCCTATTGCCCATATTTTCTACTTTACAATTATATCAATGTTCTACTTATAAGTGTATTAGGAAGTCTCAAGGTTATCATGATGATGTTCTTTCATTTGTATATATAAATATACATGTTATTTACCTTTCCTCCTGTATCGCAAATGTCGAAATGAACAAGTCGAGTACCAACAGAAACATCAACAGAATAATTATCAAATGCAGTTGGTACATATTGTGTTGGAAAATCATTTGTTGTATAACTAACAACTAATGAAGATTTTCCAACACCAGAATCACCAATAATAACACATGTTATATGACCACCTGTATGATGTGTATCTAAAGATGATGATGGTACAAGTGGAATAGATGAATTTGATGATGGTGATGATGATATTGTTGTTGATGATTGAGTAGCGGATGATGCTGATGAGGTCATATCGTTTTGTGCCCTTGTTGTTGTCATCGTTTCGAAACAATTTGGACTCATTTTCTAAATAGCAAACAGGGACATGATTGAAGGTAAAAAAGAAGTAATAAAAAAAAAATGTAAAAGAAGAAAGAATGTGGCAAGAACAAGACAGAAAGAGAGGAAAAAAATAAAAGCAATGATTTCAAATAATATTGACATTTTCGACAAGATGCCAAATTACATTCGATCGACTACCTTTTCGAATATATATCTACATTAGTTAACTTTGTTGACAAAGAACAGAATAACGAATATTGATTTAAATAATAGATTTTAGTTTACTAATAGTATCAACAGAAAAAAAAGGATCTACGAGTGACAAATAAACAGAAGAATAACAAAAAGAAAAAAAGAACTTGCTCATCATACGTGCTCTTTCTCTCTGTTTGCCAACCATCTCGGTTAGAGATATTTCTTATCGTATATCATCATATGCTTTCTTTTATGTTACTCTAACTTGCTCTGACAACAACAAACGAGTATAGAGAGGGGGAGAGAAAGAGAGAGCAACATGAAGAAACCAGGCACGATCCATTTCTCCTGTTGTTCGTTCTTTTTTTTTTTATATCTAGAATCATTCAGTCATAATCTTTTTTCCTCGGTCTCTCTCTCTCTGTGTCTCGCTTTGGTTGTTGTCAATAAAATATTATCCGGAGGCGACAAGGAACGCAGAACAAGAAGAAACTCAACATCACCCATACTGTTTTGATTAGTATATAAAGATTTGTATAAAAATTTGTCACGAACCAAATCAAGATATCTGTAAGATGACGATGGTTATTTAGTAAGACAAAGAAATCGATTCTTGATATCTGTGTTATAGAGAAACGCAACAAAAAGATCTTGCAGAGCATATAAAAAACAATAGAGACGATGAAAAAAAAACGACGTAACATGAGAAGAACATGCAAAAAAAAAGAACAAGACAATGATTGTTCCGAGAAACATAGTTCGTGCAAGTCAAATTTAATTAGTAGAAAGGATGTGACTATGCAATAGACATGAATAGAAATTTCTTTCATGTATATTTCTTAGCCATGAGCAAACGACGTAGATCGATCGTATTTACGGTAATAAAAAAAATAATCTTCACGATTTTGAATCATTAAATCGGAAGTTGAACTTTGTGCTTACTACTTATTTAGATTATGTCTTGTGTGTTCACGGAAAATGAAACATTTGCAAGGAGATCTATGTGTATATATTAATGTGATGACTACGGTAGGAAATCATTTTTTTCAAACCAAGGATAGAAGAAGAAAAAATGGGCACAGTGAAATCGCCACTTTTTTTTCGTCTTCTCTATGTACTTCTCTTTTTGATGCCGTTTCCTATGTGCGTCTACTCAAGGATCCGAAGAGAATAACAAAACTTTTTTTTTTTTGCTATTGCGTCACCGTGACTTCTTTTTCTTTTCTCTTCAGGGCATTTAGCACACATGTATATTAAAAAAAGTATAATAATTTTGATATGTCTAACTAATACAAACACACAATACACTTTACCTTGACAATAGCGACCAATGCAATCAATATCGATTATTTGAAGAAAAAAATTGGAAAAACTGTTTCATTAACACACCTATGATGGTGAAATAAGAGAAAAAAAAATGAAGAAAAATTGATTATTAGTAGATAAATATTTTGACAATGCAGATCACACTTTATAAAAGAAATAATGTAACAGACAGACAAAGTGATGCTAGTATAATTGATTATAGTGCAATAAGAGAACTATGACATGAAAAAAAAATAATAGATACGATGTTCATTAGTATTGGTGTCTGTCATTTGTCCTTCTTTTTCTCTTTTAATAAGTACGTTGAATAACGAAGATGATGAGTATCTAACACAACTATTGAATATCAATCGATCACATAGATGTACAAGAGAAAAAAAAAATTAAAACTTACTATCATATTTGACCCTCTCTAACGTACAATCGCATCTGCTTCACCTTTTCTCCGTTTTCTTTTCTCTTCTCTTCCAAATACAAACTCTTCTTTTGTACTGCATTTATTGCGTGTATATGTGTGTGTGTGTGCGTAACAGCAGTTATACAGTATGGTGTTTGGACGAGCAATTATTCTCTTACTTCGTCTCATCTACCCAGCAGCCACACAAAATATGATACCTCTTTTGTCTTTTCGATGTTTTATCAAGAAAATGAGAATATGTATGTGACGGAATGTAAAGAAGAAGAAGAAGAAGAAAAAACAAAATACAACAAAAGAAAACAAGAATATATGGACTTGATCATCAATAGTATATTGTAATGAGTTTGAGAAGTCTCTTACATATACGCATATATATATAGACACATACATATATATATATACTCGCCCTTTCGGTATGTTCATTCAAGCGAGAGAATGGAAGAGGGAAGTGACAAATTCATTTTGCTCCTCAATCTACTATAACATCACGCTCCGTCTGTATATAACCTATCAATAACGCCAGATCGATCAACAACAATGAAGATAGATGTTGATGATGTAACAATAACCGGTGAAATTGATGCCCATAGTAAAGAATAGATCAATAAAGAGAATATATTATTGATCGATTATATTCAAATAAGATACTGTCAATTTAAGAAAATTCTTTCTATTATTCAACAATATTTGTGAAAAGAGAGACAAATAAAAACAAGTCTTGACGTCATCTATTGACATTGAGTTACCGAGATATTTTTTTGAAGATTTCTTTTCAGCAATCCGAACTTATGCAAATAGCATGCCATACTTTTAGAAGAATAGGATGCATTCTTGGGAAAAGACACTTGAACTATGATATATATAAATATATATATGTTTTTTTTCATATGAGAAAATGTCTCTAATTTTTATTTTATTTCCGTTATTTTTTTCTTCTAACAAAAGTAATTTTGTGTTAACTCGTTTTCATAAATGTCGTCTTTTATTTTAAATCAAAAATATAAAAAAAAGAGAAAAAAAAAGTGTGAATATTTGATGACGTACTTTATTACAAATTTAAAGTGCTAAGAAACAAAAAAAAAGCAAGAAATGCTATTCAGTTTAAAAAATTATTCATTCAACTTCATTTGATTTTAAAAATTTGGTCTAAAATAATACATGACCGAATCACCACTCAATATTCCTGTTTATGAGGGTTCTATGGTATCACTGCGTAGCCCAATGGCATCTGCTGCTCGATTACGTCCAACGATAGATCTAGTCAAGCGGTAAATAACTTTTTTTTTGCAGTATATTTCAAACATAGCTCTAACTCTACTAAACATTTATTATGCTTGAATAATTGATTAGAATTAAAAATCACTTAAGTCGATTATTAGAATCTATCTTTAGTAAAAGAAAGACAACCCGAGTTGATATAATAAATACACAAGATTTATTAAAAAATACTCTTAGTAGATATCGATAAGTCGTATTTTTGACTTTGATTCAACACAAGAATTTTTTTTGTGAATAAGTTCTTTCAACATAGACAAATGAAAATGTGTTAGCTTGTTCAATCAACTGACTATTAATTCAAAAAATAATTAGCAAATAATTCTCTAATCATATGAGAAAAATATCCGAAAAATTCAGAATAGACTTTACGGTATGAACCGCATCTATAGTGTAATTTTCTATAAGACTAGACTCTAAAAGTCTGGTTTTATAAAGATCTTGTCGAATTCTAAAATAATTACTAATATCTTATTATTATTTAGAGATTCTGAAGAAGGATTGGTACTGTTTAAAATTGTCATTAAAGTTCTCATTCGGTTGTAAGAACATTCTTTAGTTTGAATAATCGTACTACATCATGTCGCCAACGGAAAGTGAATCCATTTTGTTTTTTTAAATTTAGGTATGCTAGTCTTATGCATTGTTTACATTTCTTTTTCAAAAAAATCTTCCTCAGTTCTTTTTGATGTTAATTTTTTATTACTGATGACTCCTCGGAACAAATGTTTCTAATGCTGATTTTTTTCAGAGTATCTAGAGTAACTTAACATATATGTAACATTAAAAAAAAATAGCTCTAGAAAACTTCATTATCCTGCGATACTTGTGTTTTAATTTTACTCATATATAAAAAGTAGAAGCTGAATTCAATTTTCAAGTTTGCACACTATTGTAAAAGAAAAGATAATTTTCTTTTCAAGGAAAGCTGAACCAGTACCAAAATGGAAACGTGGACAACTTGAATCAAAATATCAATGTCTAGCATGTAATAATTATTTAAAATTTCCCATTCAATTTGAAGATTGTGGTCATCATGTATGTTCAAGTTGTTTACCGGATATTATGCGGTATGAATAGAAATTTTTATTTTTGAATCATTTAAAGGGCTTTATGTATTGTTTAGTGCTGCTCCACGTTGTCCAAGTTGTCAACAACCAATATCACGTGATAGAATTGTTAATGATAAAATATTACAAAAAGAAATTCAAAGTCTCAATATTTATTGTTCAAATCAAGATAAAGGTTGTGATTGGAAGGGAATATTAAAAGACTTTTCAGTAAGTAAATTTTTATTATTAAATTAAATAGAAAAAAAATCCATATTAATGTTTTTTTTTAATATTATTTAGGCTCATGTAGAGACATGTGGATTTGTACCGTTCGAATGTACAAATGGATGTGGAGGAAAATTTGAAAGACGTTTTATGACTAAACATCAAACTGAAGATTGTCCAAAACGAAAAGTTACTTGTGAATTTTGTATGAATAATTATTTAATTAATAAGATAAATAATAAATATGATTGTATTGATTAAGGCATAGCAAGTATTATATTCGAAGATGAAATTCCTCATTTAAATACTTGTACTGAATTTAAAATTCCTTGTCCAAATAAATGTTCAAATCATGAATTTAAACGTGGTCAAGTAAATAATTTTATTAAGTATATTAAATAATTATTTTTATTTTATCTAGATGCAAAATCATTTAGAAAATGAATGTCCAAAACAAGAATTATCTTGTCCATTCATTGATTGTGGATGTGAATATCGTGGTCAACGAGTAAATATTACTGAACATATAAAAGAATCACCAGGTCTTCATTTAAATGTCGCCGGAAAAACAATTGCTATACAAAAAAAATTATTACAAGCATTTGAAGAACGTATGAATGAACAAAAAAAATGGATTGAATTATTAACAAAAAAAGTTAATGCTTTAGAGAAAACTTATGGAGCACAATATATATGGAAAATTGATCATTATCAGGTAGAAATAAAAAAAAAATAAAAATAATGAATTTTTTTAATATAAACAACAAGTCTAATATATCTTCGATAAAATGAAAATTATTTAAATGAAAAGTTTATTGAAGGTTTTTTTAATATATTAGGAACGATTACAAGATGCACGTTCAAATAAGAAAACAACTTTATTTAGTCCACCATTTTTAACTAGTCGACATGGTTACCGACTAGCATTGGCAATCTGTTTGGATGGTGATGGAAAAGGTAAAAATTCTTTTAGAAAGTATTTAATTATATGTTTATTGATTTTATTTAGCAAAGGGAAAATATGTTTCATTATTTATATCTATTTGTCGTAGTGATTATGATGCATTATTATCTTGGCCATTTTCACATCGTGTTACATTTACATTACTCGATCAATGTGAAGATATTGATAATCGTCGTCCTATAGTCTATAGTGTTAAACCAAATATATGTAAAGAAAATAAACCATTTTTAGGTCGTCCTGTAACAGAAAGAAATGCAAGTTTTGGTGCACAGAAATTTACAGAGGTGGATACAATGACATCATTTGAATATATTAAAGATGATACAATATTTATTAAAGTTGAAATCGATAATGAAGAAATGATTATTATCTAAAAGAAAGAAAAGACAAATTCAAATCTTTTTTTCTAAACATCACTTTGATTTTATTACTCATGAATTACCAATTTTATGAAAAAATAAATCGAAATTCATCTTATTGTATCTTTTTAATTTTTTTTTTAAATCTCTTAATCGAAGATCAAAACGAACAAAAAAATTTATTTGAAATTTTCTTGAAACACCTGTGATCTTTTGTATAAAAGAATATACTTTCATTAAAATAATAAACAAATAGATAACATCACTGTAGATTTAGTACAAATTTTGAAAAGATCCATGACCTTTCATCATCAGTAATTATTGATAGAACCTACTGATTATCTCAAAATTAGTTATCATGATTATATGCGATGCTCGGGGTAATACTGTAACATTGATAGATTGCAAACTGATACTAACAGATGGATAAGAGATAGCTGCAATTGATGTACATCTGTTTTTGCTAGATAGATCTGAGCGATCATCTTTGTCATTTTTCTTAATTTTATCAAAAGCATTTGCAGAATGGATTTGGCAGATCTTTTGAAAACTCGGGAGAATTTTTTTATTACTTTCTGGTCTTTTTTTTAGATCGTAGTTTCCTTAGAATGTAGATTTGATTGTAGATCTTTCCTTCATCCACACTTATTCTTGATAAAACATATTTGAAAAAATCGAAAATATGAAAAATAATGTCGAAATAATGTTAACATACATTTTTTGTTCTTTCGTTGGATGTCTTAGTTTACATAGTACACAACCGGATTCACTTAGTTTTATTAGCTTCTCCAGTTTACTATATGTATACAAAACTTTGGAAGTTTTTTTCTTTTATATGGTTGGATGCAGCTCTGATTACTCTATCGAAATGATTAGTTTTTGATTTCATATCTTCGTGAAATTTTTAATAAATTTTGAAAATCTTTGAACAAAACCCCAATATTCACAAAAATGATTTTCGGTTGAAGAGATCCATCAAACTTGAAGGTATAGAAAGTATTAAATGAAACCGTGGTGAATTTAAGAAGAAAACTTAATTTTACTGTTGACATTTAGCCAATTTAGTACAAATGAAAAAGAAACAAACTTTTATTACTATTCGTATAATCCAAAATTTACCTATAAGAGCTCAGTTAAATCAGACTCATATTACATGAGTGAATAGACAAATCAACGTTCTACCCAACTATATATTGATAAAAATGATTTAAACGCTTAGCTGACTATAATTTACTCAAGGAAAGTCAATGCACTATTCTAACACATAAAAGTAAAAAATTTCTTCAGCTCTGCAGCAATATAAAATTTTGATTTAAATGAAAGGTGCCGACATTAAGTATTTTTTACGAACCGAATCGAACTAATTCCATCTCTATAAAATGATAAACACTAATTTGTAAAAAATAGCTTTTTCTGATGTATTTCCAATTTTCAAGTTTGTGATTTAGCAACCTACAAATAAAGTGAAATATTTTTTTGCTTCAATAAGTTTTACTATGTGCACTAAATGACTAATCCATCATAATTTCTATGCAATCTTTGTTAAAATTATATGGCAATATAAATGCATTTGTACGGTATTTTAACTGAAATTCGATCATCATCAAAATTCTAAATAGATCAAATTTCAATTGATTCAGCATGATTTAAAAGTATTTTTATGGAATATAGGATTTATTATATAGAGTTTTAAGAGTAACTATGATAAAACATTGAAATTCTTCTTAATAACTAAATTGTTTTTTGTCATTGTTGTTTTATAATTATTTCTAATTTAATAATAAAATAATTTCTCTTGTTTGAAAGATCAATGAAATATTAGAGTAAAAATATTAATGATTATTCAAATATATAGACTTTCCTTTTTTTCATGTTCAAACTTCTCGAGATGATTTTCTTTTTATTTACTCTTCATCATCGATCAGTTTCAGTGAAAATGTTACGTTCTTAATTGTTCTCGATAGAATCTCATTTATAACATAAGTCAATGGTGTCGGTCAAGGGCCGATTTGTTGATTTTGTCGTTAAAATCATAATAAGGTTCTTTTTTCTTCTTTTTCTTTTTCTTTTTTTCTTTTTCTTACAATGCAACAAAAACAATTGTTCTAATGCATTTTATAAAAAACTTATCTAAAAGCTTTGATCAACAAAACATTTTGTCTTTCACTAATGGTGAATAATATATACATAGAAGACTTGACATTTGCTTGTGTTTATTCTGAAATTCATCGTGTCATGATATTGATGACTTGCATTCAGTTTATAAACAAAAATTCTTCTCTTCATCTATATAAATCTTTAATTCATATAAACAACTTAATAAGAACTTGTTTAGTTTTTATTTTATTGTTTGTAAAAAGTTTTTCATTATCAAATTGCTGAGAAAAACAGTTCTCTATAAAGTGTAACAATTTATTACAATTAGTTTTCTATTCTGTCAACATTCATTGATTGTAGTAACGAAAGTGTAAAGTGAGAACGAGAGAAAAAAAAATGAGGGCTTGGAGAGAAGGTAAGAAATCAAAAAATGGCTGTCACATAAAAAAGCATACACATTAAGCATTATAAGACAAACAAAGTCTTGTAACAAATACAGAGGAATACATAACGTTTTCTCTTTTTGATCAATTCAATATGCTTGTTTCGCAATCAAACAATGATTATAGCAGACCAATGACATCGTCGACTTTAACATCTCAAGCATCGCGTGTACGTATTCGAACTTTACATGTATGTGAACCATCGTTTCCTTCACGAGATATTGTACGACAAGAAAATTATGCTCGACGAAAAGCTCAAGAATTACAAGGCTGGTGTTGTCCAAGAACAGTTCCATATCAAGGTATTGATCCAGTTCATTTGTCGCCTGAACTTCCAAAGCCGATGACGGTAAAACTATCTATATGTTTTTTTTTATTAGAAAAGAAATCAAGTACTTTGACAATTTAGAATGAACGAACATCTAATGCAACTTCTGCAAAACCAAACTCGAAAATGTCGAGTGATGGAAATGGATTCAATCGACCGAAATCTGGTTCTGTTGGACACGATGAAAATTTGGTACGAATGTATAACGTGTAGAAATACATAAAGTTCTTTTCTCTTAATAGATGAAAACACAATTTGAAACAAATATTCGACGTTTACAAACAGCTCAACAAAAGCATATGAAAAAATCAAGGTAAAAGTAGTTCTCAAAATCGTTTTCTTTCTTTTTCTGTTTTTAATTAAACGCGAATACAATAGAAATGTAATGATATTGATTGAAAACAAAAGTCCGTGAAAGAAATAATATTCCTAGAGTTTATTATAGACTCGTAAAAGACAAGTGTGCCACAGCCAGAGAAAAATCGACGCAATGAAATATTCTTTTTACACGTTCGATCTATAATTCACAACTTGATTTGTTGTTTTTCGTACTATATACATAGGAAAATGTTTCACAATGTCAATTTGAGTCATCATCCGTTGCTTATAGAAACTATTTCATAAAAATAAATAGAATGTTTTTGTTTTTATATTGATTTTTTTTATAGTGATATTTTAAAAAGTGTTCAATTGGGTCAGAGTATTAAAGATGTGGTTGGAAAATTTCCTCGAGCAGTATGTTAAAAATATTTCATATATAAAAAAATGTATAATTATTTTTTAATAGCTTAATAATCGTGTGGATACTGCTGATTCTCATGCAACAACTTGTATTAGTCATGATGAAAAAGAATCGGATATTTTATATGATAGATTACTTGATGATTTTGAAGAAGAAGATGATATGGATGGATCAAGGTAAGTTATAATAAATTTATCTATGCTTTCGTAATTTGTACACTTGCACCTATTCGTCAATACACATTTTATAATCACAGCGTGAGTGATATTCGTGATGATATTATGTCACCAAGAACAATCACCAATACAAATGTAACTTGCACGGACACCGCAGAAATACCTGAATTACGTAAAAATCAACCTCCTGAGTGAGATATTCTATTTAAAAGTTTCGTCTACGAAGTAATCGACATATTTTTCTATTGGACAGAGTATCATTTCTTTCAATGAAATTATGTCAATCAGCTCCACCATTGAATCGTAATAATATTCGACAAGCAACATTACGTCCATTTACACCACGTTATAGTAGTCTTTCAGCAAGACTACGTCTTACAAGACATATGCCGTTTAGGTAAATTTGCAATAATATTCTTTATTTCTTTTTTTAATTGAAATAATAATTCATTTTCTTTAGAGATGAATTATATCGTCAATTATGTTGTATTCTATGGTTATTACGAGCTATGGCTCGATCAGATTGGTCCGAAGTAATTAGTGGATGTTGGAATATTGATCAATGGTAAGTATTTTAATAGTGTTATTTCTATTTCCCCATATATTTTGTTTATTCTTTTTTCTTTTGTATCTCAATACTTGTTTTTTTCTTTTAAATACAGGCTACGAAATGATTCTCGTTCACATCTACATACGCATCATCATCAACAAGCGAAAAAACAACATGAATCTAACAAAGGACATCATCCTAAATTCCTTTCATCCGAAGCTAAATTGACATCGACAACAACCAATATATCCAAAGAAAATACCATGGGATCATTACGAACAGCAGCTGCAAATATGGATGTAATAATTTTAATATTCTTCTTTTCTTATTATTTTCATCTAAAGTTTAGCAAACAAAACAAAAAAAATTTTTTTTTTTTTAATTTTCATTATAGAATTCAAGAAGACAACATTTAAGTATTGAATCAAGTATAAGTCGTTTACCTGAAACTAGTTTTGGTAATTATTCATAATTGAAAATAAATTATTTCATTTTCAAATTTTCACCTTGTTTTTATTAAAGATGATCACATTGGAAATCGTAGTAGATTAAGTGATGCTAGTGAACGATTAGATTTACAATTAAATTCAACAAATATTGATTCTGATCTTAATGAATCATCATCATCAAGAAGTAATCAAGGTGATTCAACTGATAATATGAATTTAGATAGTAGTCATCAAATAACAAATGTACGTTCAACTGGAGTTACACCTGCTATATTCATAACTAATACAAGTCGAACATCAACATCAACTAATTTTGCTCAATCAACTGGTCGCGCTACATTAGGTCATCTATCATCAATTATAGAACGACGACGTAGTCCTGATGTTTTACTTAAACGATGGATGAGAAATCAAAAAATAGTAGTAAAAAATTCCGAGGAACCTTTACCATTAAATGTAAGTTATTTATTATTTAATTTTAAATATTATTTTACGAAAAAAAAAAAAATGATTTTTCTTTTACCGAAAAATTAAAAATCTTTAGGAAGCACAACTACGTTTATTACGTGTGGGTGATAATGATGATCTCAAACATATATTTGGATTAGAAAATACGACAGATGTTAATAAAGAACAAGTTCAAGTACGTCGAACACGTGAAATTGATCATAAACTTGTTACAAATATTAAACGTCGTTCAACAACAAGTGTTGGGTATTGAAAGAAAAAGCTAAAATTTTTATTTGTTCAAAAACAAACAAAAATATTTAATATTTTAGATCAGGTCAATCAAGACGTCATGCACAAATTTTACATAAAATCAAACGAGATTTTAATGATTTTACAGAAGAACAATCAATTATTTTAAATAATAAACTTGAACAAGTTGATAATGATCGTCTTTTTTATTGTCAAACAAAATTACGTGAACTTCAAGAAAATATGCCACCATTAACTATACTTGATCGTTTATTAAAACATTTACGTTATGATGAAGATAAAAAGAAAATCGATGCTGCTTATCTCAAATATCAATCATGGTTTGTTTTCAAAAAGTAAAATTTATAAATTGAATCTTTTCTTTGTTGAAATAGGTATGTTGATTTATTGCAATTGGTCCAATCAGATTATAGTGAAGATCATATAATAATACTTCTTTTAAAAGAAATGGAAGAATTTGCTAATGTAAATATTTTTCTTTTTTTTCTATAAATGGAATAATTCAATTAGGTTATTTTGTCTTTATTTTGTCTTTGTTTTGTCTTTGTTTATTTTTAGCCAAGTGATAAAGCTACGGTTATTCGGTTTAAAGCTGTTCTGAGTGATTTACGACCTCATGAAATATGTCATCCTGATGTCATGGCTGCTGTAGAATTTATTCGTATTCATGTTATACGAATGGGAAATGAAGAGTTTGATAAATTTTTTTGTAAACAATTTCCAGCAGTTACAAAATATATTATGACTCAAGATGAAACAACAGGACATGATGATACTAAATTTGAAACAAAAACTGTGATATGACGATATTTTGTGTATTTATTTTGTTTTATTTTTCGCTTTCTTCTTTTTTTTTTTGAAATAAATAAAGACCCATCCTAGTGATCAACGTTAAATACTCAAGTCTTGATTTTGAAAAAAACAAGAAATAATTTAAGAGAACTTTTCTTTGATTGATTAAAACTTTTCAATGTTGAGTGTTTGTTTTTCACTTTAGATATGCTTCTAAATGTCCTCGATCTATTAAATATGTTTTGAAAAATTAACTTCAAAATAAAAAACGAAAAAATAAAACGCTTCTTTTTTATTTGAAAACAATGAAATTTGTTCGTTTTATCAAACATACGCAAAAAAAACAGTCGAGTTAGCTTCGTTTATCGGATATGGTATACTCAATTGTGCGGAAACTTTTTTACAAGTACTTAGTAATGTTTTGAGCGTCAACTCTTTTCTTCTATTTAAAAAAATTCTATTGCTGATTTTTCGTAATGCACTTCCTATTTGAAGGTTTTTATTCGTTGTAGGTAGATAAATGAGTATAAATGTATTTTTTATCCCTATTGTCTGAATGGTAAAGAAAACAACTGATTAGTCATGAGAGCTTTGTTTCTGAAACTTCATTTACTACCGAATAATAATTTAATACGTTAATATATCAAGTATGTTCCAAAAGTATTTATCTATCCTTTACATATTAGGTTACTTTATGAACTAATCTGTATCTGTTAAATCAAATTATTTGAACAACAGAACTTCAGGCTTTTTAAAATTAGATCTTTATATTTTTATAATGAAAATAGAGGAAAGAGTTACAATGTTCAAGAAATAGACAGCATACAATATTTCTTTTAAAATATATGACGGTAGGGATAGTGTCCAAAACCATATCCACCTAATCCAAAATGACGACGATAAGGATATCCGAGACCATATTGACCATAACGGTAAAGATGAGATAATCCATATAGACCCAGGCCAACTTTTCCACCTAATGCAGCTCCAAGAAAACGACGCATACCTTACGAATAACACCTATTTAATGCTTGTTAAAGTATGAAATATCTTACGAAAAATGATTTCATTTCATGCATATATATAGAGAAAAATCGATGGATATATATGAATACATCGTCATAAATATGAATAAAGCATTGTCTAAATTATTCGTACGTAGATTACAGGTTAAAGTCTATAGAAGCGGACGATAATAATCGATCTACTCAAACATCATTGACAAATGAGTAGATTGCTATTGTCTTGTTTGAAAACATGATGCACGTGGATAATTTACGCATTAAAACGACGTTCTTTTACGAGGATAAGCAAGCACGAGTTTTTTCACATCGATATGCATCAATGGTCTGACAGCTAGTGGATTTTAAAAATAGTACTCTTAAAATCCAAATCAAAGTGCCATTTAGACATAACTATGTTGTACACAATATAAATAATTGTACTTATCAGATTAAGCAGGAAAAAAGCATCACAATTTTCTTGTTTTAGAGTCAGTATAATGATTTGAAATAATATTCATTTTTGAAAATTGATTGATTATGAAATTATAAATGAAATAAAAAAATGGAACATCATACGAAAGCAATAGCACAACCATTGACACATTTGGAATATCGAGTACAAAAAATCCAAAATTTATTATATATATGATTGATGAAATGCAGTGGAATAAACACGGATGATGTTGTTGCATTTTAATATGAGATAGATTATGACATTTGACTAACCTTCATGAAAAAGGTATGAAAACAAGCTTTTAATCTTTGTCAATCCATACTAGATTTCGTCTCTTCGATTTTCTAATCACGTCGCTTGTGATAATGGCCCATAATATTAGTATTGTTTAATTCAATAAGATTT
Organism: Rotaria sp. Silwood1; assembly: GCA_905250075.1. NCBI lineage: Eukaryota > Metazoa > Rotifera > Eurotatoria > Philodinida > Philodinidae > Rotaria > Rotaria sp. Silwood1. Next base: position 61,250 of record CAJNOP010000080.1, read on the forward strand.
GAGAATAAGCGATTGATATAAGACACAATAGCAGTTCTTGTTATGTTTCATAAACGAGATTTGTTTTCGATAACGAACAAATATCCACACTTACACCCAGAATTACCTTCTTATTGCATTTCTAGATGATGAAGTAAACGGATAGTGAAGACGTCTGTTCCAAAATGGATAAAATAACACAATGTCTCTGTTATCGACAAGAACTGCTACATTATTTTTCGCATCTTAATCCCTCAGAGATCGTGCTAAGCGCTTTTTATGCATCAAATAATTATGCGCTCTTTGACATCATCACACAAACAATGTTTGTTTTTCAGAAAGAGAGATCCTACAGCGATATCTTTCTGAGTTTTGATGAGCTGTAGCATGAATATTTCTCGAGCACGATTTTTCTAGACGCAAGGCAAGCGCTTTCTATCAGTCAGCTCTTCGCCTACGTGTAATAAATGTTTCTACGAAACGCTAGGATGATTTAGCTAAGGATTTTCGATCATCTAAGTATCTGACTGTTTCCTTAGGTATACTATTGATTGGAAAATCAACAACTAGCATTGCTGTCTAAACTATAGCTACTTCTGTAAGATTTAATATATATGAATAATCAAGTTTTTAATATTCCTATGTACAACAAATCTGCTGCCGATGCGGAGAAAAAGTCGTGAAACACATCGATTTAATAAGACATATGCTATTTTTATCTGACGTTTCTGACCAGTGGCGTACGCAGGGGGGTGGGATCAAGGAACCTTAGTGTGCTTTGAGCTCAGTAAAACATAGTTTTTGGAGTGATGAAGAATCGAATGAGATCATTGGCGACCTGAGCTTTCATCTTTTTTCAGTATCTGCCGCACCCTCATCGTCTATTCATAGTAGTCTGAACGAAACGATCTAAAGAGCTGTACTGAACAATTTTATTCAACTCATGCAACTAGATCTTTTTGATCCGTCATTATTAGTCACTCATTCATCATTCGATCGACTGTCACGCAAAGATGAGAAATAGATTCTAGATGGTTTAGATTTCATAGTTTTTCGGTTGTGAGAAAGTCTTAATGATACTTTCGTTTTTTTTTAATTTAATATATGAAGTAAAAGTACAGAGAAAATTTATTATTTTTAATCAATTTCGATGTTTCGAACTACTAAGTGTTCATTTTCAAGTTCACAACCTAATACATTGAATTATATCAATATCAATATAATAATATAGTATAATATCATGTACCACCAAAACCAAATTTTTTAATAATTGAAGCTCAAAAACCACCAGGAATAAATTGATTAAAAATAATAAATTTTCTCTCCACTTTTACTTCATATATTAAATTAAGATAAATGCTCTGACAATTGAAACAAAATATTTTATACTTTCGTTTGATTGACAAGTTTTCAAAATACTATTAAAAAAGTGTTAGATAAAGATAATACTCTTTTATCTTTTGTGCTAAATTAAAATGCTATGTGCATATCTTTTAGATATTTTTTTGGGTGCATCTCGTGCAGTTTTGTCCATTCTACCAAACTCATAAGCAATCATTACCAGTCTTGATGTTTTGTTTTTGATACTTTTTTCATAGAAATTATGAAAAATACCATAAAATTTTCAAAAATTATTCCATTGGTTTTTGTACTGTTGTTCGAACATTGATCCTCCATAGATATGTTAACAAATAATGTAAGCAAAATCTAAATACACCCAGGAAAAAAAAACAAAAAAAACATGACCATTATTTTGGAACTTCATGAAAGTATTTTCAATATTTCTTTCATATCTGTTCAAAAGTCACTCAGAAAATGCTAAAACTTTGTATTTCTAAGTTTTTCTATGTGTTCTTTTAGTCGTGATAATCAGAAACATAAGTCAACATTTTTTTTGTAGTACACACAATTACGAATTGCTCAATTCGATCATGGCCGTCTCTTAACATGACAATATTTGAAGGATGTTCCAAAAGTATTTATCTATCATTTAGATTAGATATACTTTATCAAACTAATCGAACAATAAAACTTCAACTTTGTTCAAAATTCGATCTTTGCATTTTTATAATGAAAATAGAGAAAAGAGTTACAATGTAAAAAAAAAACAGCGTACAACATTTCTTTTAAAATATATGATGGTGATGATGATGACCAAATCCTTGGTAACCATATCCATATGGAGCACCATATCCACCCAATCCATATCCATGATGATAAGGATTTCCAAAACCAAAATGACCATAATGGTGAGGATGATATAATCCATATCCACCATGACCAAGACCTCCAGCTAATGCAGCTCCAAGATGATTAAACATATTTTCTGAATAAAACTCTTATTTAATGCTTGTTAAAGAATAAAATTTTTTACTACAAATGCTTCACCAAATGGATATATATATGTATATATATTTCATCATGAATATGAAAAAAGGGCGTT
>CAJNOP010000080.1:63681-185920 GCA_905250075.1 Rotaria sp. Silwood1
AATTACATTCACTCTTACAATTACTTATATACCTGCTGATGGCACTGGCGCTGCTACATATTTTCTTTTTGCTCGACCAACCAGACCAGACTAGAAGATTAAAAAAATTGATTAAGAAATGTCATTGAGGTTTCTACTCTACGTAGAAGCCTCAATAGCATTTAATTTATTTTTAATTCGTCTAGTCCGTTTGGGGCCTCATTTTATACGTACAATTCATAGATAACCTGACCTGACGAGAAAATGAACTTTTCTATACGGCAGCTATGAAAAATACAACAGAATTCTTATATAAGAACAAAAAGTAATTGTATATAATGCGAATATGATATGTATATAAGTTGCACAGAATGTCTGACTTGACTTGTATTTTCTGTCAAATCACAAGTCAAATCAAGTCAAAAAATGAAAAATGAAAGTCAAGTCATGACTTGCCCATCTCTGGTTTGTAGATTCACATCACTAGAAAAGACTTTCTTTCTTGATTGAAAACAAGTTATTGATAACTAACGACAACTACGTGTAATGGTCGTGAAGTTCGACTCGATCTAATATATATATATACAACATGGAATTACGTGTTCAAATCAAATTTGACCAGAGAAGAATGGAATGTACCGTTTAATTTCTATTGTTATATGTAGCTATATACTCTATGTTGATTATTTTTCTTGTTACCTTTGCACAATATTCTAACTAACTTTTCTTCTCAGCTGTCTAGTACATAGGTATTTAATTTTGTTTTTAAATTTCAGATGAATTCAAATCAATTAAAAATAGATAAACTTTGGAGCCGTCCTGAACCACCATCAAAACCTGGTCCAGTTTTAAATACAAATGAAATTAAGGTATTCTTTTCGAAACCATTCATTCATTCACTATTCTTTTTTCTTCTATTTATTTCATAGTGAAAATCTTTCATAGTACTTGAAAGACTTTGTTATTTTCTATTTGATTTATACAAACATATTTTAAAAGAACAGTTGTTTTTTTTTTTTAGACATCCATGGGAAATCCGAATACTAAATTATCTTCATTTCCAATGCCTACTGCTCGTTGGCGACCAAATCAACGTCCATTTGTTCTTCCACCACCGACAATAAATCCAAATGGTACATCATCAATGAGAACAATTCAATTAATTGATCCTATTATTACACCAACTTCAACAATCAGTAGTTTAAAACATATTCAATCAGCTCAAAATCTATTCAGTATTGGAAAACGTATGCCTGAAATAGAACTAGCTTTAAAACAACTTATTGCTAATATGGAAAAATGTCCACGACCAGAACAAGAATCACCACAACCATTATCACTTCGTAATGTAACACTACATGGTTATCAACGACATGCACTTGCTTGGATGGAATGGCGTGAAAATAATCCACCATTTGGTGGTAAGCAAATATTTTCAATTAAGTTTTTTGTTTTTATTGTCTAATGAATATTATCATATCGTTTAGGAATATTAGCTGATGATATGGGGTATAGTATAGTTTTATAAAGTCTTATTCGATGATTTTTTTTTTCTCAGACTTGGTAAAACTGTAACTACCATTGCTTTTCTTCAACTTCGAATGAATTCAATAAAACAAGACTGTTCCGAACAAATATTTGATTCTACAAAAACTCGAGCTATTCCAACAACACTTGTTATATGTCCAGCTACACTTATGAGCCATTGGGAAAGTGAAATAAATAAATATAGTCGTATGCGATGTTTTATTTATCATGGTTCATCACGTAAAAAAGATATTCCAATGGGTGGTGCAATTCGTGCTTTTGGACAATATTGTGTTGTACTTACATCTTATGAATTAGTACGAGCTGAACATACATCCGATGAAATTAAAGTAGACTATGATTATTTTTTTTTTCTCTTTTACATTAAAAATTTCATTATTCTTATTATTTTAGAATCCATTATTTGCTGTAAAATGGCAACGAATTGTTCTTGATGAAGCACATCGAATACGTTCACATAAATCTCAAACAGCTCAAGCATGTTCATCACTTGATGCTATTTATCGTTGGGCATTAACTGGAACCCCAATACATAATAAAGCTGATGATTTTTATTCACTTCTTCATTTTCTTCATTATTCACCATTTGATATATATTCAACATGGAAATTATTTTCATCAAATCAATATAAATCTATTGAACGTATGAAAACAATTGTACGTTCATTAATACTTCGACGAACAAAAACTGATTATGATTTAAATGGTAAATTACTTGTACCACTACCATCGAAACAAATAGAAAATCTTTGGTTAACATTAACTGATGAAGAAATGAAACATTATGAACGTATTAAAATTGAAATGACAGATGCATATAAATTATTTATTCGTAATCGACGTGAAAAAAAGAAAACAAATACAGTTGTTCTTTTTACATTAATGTAAATATATTTTAATAGAAACAAAAATATTTTTTTTTTTTGATTGTTTATTTTTCTTTAAGGCTTAAATTACGTCAAGCATGTAATCATTTATCATTAGTAAAAAATTTATCAACAGATGAAGTATTTGATGATAAAGATGATGTTGCATTAGAATTATCAATGTTTAAATTAGATTTAAATGATACATTAAATGATAAAAATATTCAATCATTAACAAAAGATACTGAACTTCAATATGATATTACATTTTTAAGTACAAAACTTAATTGTCTTTTAAAAAAACTTAATTTAATTGTTAATCAACAAGGAGAAAAATGTAAGAATAAATTATTATTATATTGATAACAATTTCTTAACAGAATCAGTTTCATTCACATAAAGGTTAAGTCTAACCAGTAATTTCTAGAATTTATTCTTTTCTATAAATCTTATTATATATTTTACCATGAAATTCGAGAATTTAGACGCAAAGCAGGTCTCTGGATAAGCATAAGATTTTAATCTTGAGAACTATGGCTTTTTTTTTAGTATATTGAAAATATACTATTGATTCTGAGAGACTAAAACTAATTTTCATGGGAGGATGCTACTTCCATTCCCCTCACTAGATTAAACTCTTATACATTTACTCGTATTTTGACTTATATCTTCACAACTTTAATCATCAATGTATGAAAAAAACAATGGATACATCTAACATGTAGTCGAAGTATTTTTTTTTGTTTCAAACGAGACTTTCATAAAAATATATTCAGAGAATTAATATTTCGTACTGAATATTGTTTACTTGTTTATTTTTCTGATAATAGGTGTTGTTGTTTCATCATGGGTGGGCATGCTTAATATCGTTCGACATAATTTAAAACAATATAATATACGTTCTTTAACAATTAGTGGTGAAATTAAAATTGCTGATCGACAATTAGTTGTACAAGCATTTAATAGTGATGAAAAGAAATATATGGTCAAGATTAGCTTCTTTGAGTTTAAATATATATATATTTATTGTTTGTATTTTAGGTTCTACTTTTATCATTGAAAGCTGGTGGTGAAGGTCTTAATCTTGTTGGTGGTAATCATCTTTTCTTATGTGAATTATCTTATAATCCGCAAAATGAACAACAAGCATGTGATCGAATATATCGAAGTAATTGAATTTTCTTACTTATTATTCAAAATAAATTGTTCTTGTTTGTTTTGCTTATAGTTGGTCAACAAAAAGATGTACATATTTATCGATTAATGATAAAAAATACAATTGAAGAACGGATTAGTAATTTACAAGAACGAAAACTTAAATTAGCTGGCGATGTTTTAGCTGGTTGTGTTGATAGATTTAGTCTTAAATTAGAAGATATTGCTTATTTATGCTCATAAACATATTCATTATTCTATGACAAAAAAAATTAATCAAATCTATTTTGTTATACTATCTTATTTTGCTGTTTGATAAAAAATTTGTATGTTTCTCTTTTTTTTTTCTACGTTGGCTTCTTCAATACAGATAATCATAATACTTAATATTGTAATTTGTTTATTTTGATTAACATCATAACAGACGTCAACTATAAACGTTTATTTCCTAATTGTTAATCTAAAAAAAAAAAGAATTAATTTGTTGCACATAAAGATCCATAGAATGAAATGCAATTAACAGCAAGAGATATGCTATAATAATTATATTTGAAAAGAATATGAGATAATATATTTTTCAAGAATATTAAAAATACCAATGAAGAAATGTTCTTAGTTTTTCCGATTTATTAAACTTCTATTGATAAAAACATTTCTTGAATATAAATAAAATAATATTACATTTTATTTTGATTATAGTTTCTTTTATTAATAATATCTTTTAATCCAATTTAGCACTCACACACATATGTAATACAGACTATTAAAATTAGATTAATATGTTCTTTGTATGGGAATAAAAATATAAATAATTAACATGGCTTTGAAATTTGATTGAACGTACAGTAACAACATAAGATATGAATTGCTTTAAACGATGATAATTTTATGAGATATGTCAAGTAAAAGTATTGTAGTGTTAACACATATTATCAATGTTATTCTTATGAAGTATAAGGACAAATCATTAGAATAGTTATGTTACAGTCAAAATTGGAATCTGGTCAAATTCTAAATTTGTCCGAACAAAATTAGAATTTTATTTTGATGAATTATAAAACTAAGCAAAAATCAATACCTAAAACATGAATGAGGTCAAGGATGGTGATGAGAGTCAGGAAGAAGGTTTTAAGTAAGATCGCCACGGATAGCCTTGATGAGAGTGAAAAATGTCTTAGTAAAGATGAATTTTTGAGTAAGACTAACATTTTACGCGGTTATTCACTCTAATTTCACACGCAACCTCGGGATATAGACTCAGACATTCTCACCTTCATTTTTGATTCCACTCGTATTCGTATTGTTGCTTTTCTTCTCAGTTTTACAGTTCATGAAAATAAAATTCTGATTTTGTCTGGTCAAAATTCGGATTCCAATTTTGTACAGACAAATTTAGAATTTGACCGAATTCCAATTTTGACCGTAACAGTTACATGAAATTCTAAACGATACAATAGATTGCATTTTAAAAGTGTTAATGAATACTTCATTATATCCATACGTAACCAAGCTTATCAAATTTTGTCACGAAATAAATGATAATTAAAAGAAAACAATATTCTACAGATACTTTTATGCATGAAATCATGTATTTTTATTTTCTTACGTCATAATGATGTCTATTCGAGATTCTAATACTACACTTTATAAAAAAAAATTATTTTCATCTTTATTTCAATTAGTTTTCAATGACAAGCAAAGTTTAATTATATTGAAAAAATAAATTATTTCGCGTTTGATTTCAACATATTGTTCTGCTTAAGGGGCCCCCCTCAGAAAATCCAATTTTTCGGAGATGAGTCGAAATTGAAGTTTTATCATAGGAAGATGCACTGAAGTCTCCTCTTTCAGAATATCTATGTTTTATCGAAAATGAATTGACTTTGACGAACTTATCGTCTAAAACTTTGCTCCTACTATCATATTTTTCGAGAAATTTTCATGGTGTTTTTTCAAGGTTTTTCGACTTTTTAGGCTGCTTCCTCTTTGCATCATCATTTCGCAAAGTTTTTTTATATACTAATCACTAAGAGACTATCAACACTTAATATTAAGATCACACATTTATAGCCTGTCTTGAACATTAATATATAAATCAGGTGATTTTCGGAAAAATCGACTTCTAATACTTATTTTTCGTTTTTCTCAAAATCAATTTTTTCGAGTTTACCGTTTACGCGGGGAAGGATTTCTTAATACTGACTCAATAGAGAAGGGATAATTTTTTTTTGTTGAATAGAGGACAGTTAGGGCTAGATCCTCACAATCTCCGATTTTTGAATTTCTCTTTTATTGAAATAAAAAACTAAGATATTTCAGTTTGATGAGCGCTTTGAATTTGCACATGTGACGAAAAAAGTGTTTTTAAAAATCAAATAAAGGGAAATTTAAAAATCGGAGATCGTGAGGATCTAGCCCTAAGGTCACTCTACAATTTAAAAACCAGCCCGACATGATTACATAGTAACCCCATTGTGAAATCCTTGCCCGCGTAACGGGTAATGAATTCACTAGAACTTGTGTATAAGTTTGAGATTTGGGGGAGATATTTTAACCAAGACTAACATTCTCTGAAATTTTGGTTGAAATCGGATGAGAAAATAACAAAGTTCGTTTCTGAGGGGGGGGGGGGGCCTTAATTCTTTTTATATGCCATATTAATACTAATCAATATTCTCTAGATGAAATTGAAATATCGATTATAATCGGACTTATATTTCAATACAAATGAAAAAAAACATCTACGAACGATATTAAATTCATTGATTTTTGCTGAAATTTACATTGATATTGTTAGTTCTCATATTATAATAATTTATATTGATATAAATCAATACATATTTATATTATCTTTATTGTATTACATATACATACATATATATATATGAAGATAACACATAAAAAAGGAATAAACATACACATAAATTTCAGAATTGAAGATAAGATATAGAAAGGAAAAAAAAAGAAAGAAGAAATTTAAAGAGTAATACCATTTGTTGAACAATAAGCAAATGGCCACCAAGCAAATGATAATCGATTACAATCATCATCATTTGGTGATGTTAAAAAATAATAACGCATGATTACAGTCCAGATAAATAAAACTATTGAACAACTTGTTATTATTGCACACCATTGTAATCTTAAAAAAAACAACAATAGAAATTTATATTTACGAAAACAAAACATCATTTTTTCTATATATACCTTTTTAAAACTCGTTTTATTCGATCTGATTGTGTATTTTTAATATTAATAGATCGATTTAGTTTTTGAAAAGATATTTTATTTATTTGTTTTGAACAGCTATTTTCTTTTGTAAGTGTTCGATTAAATATTGAATCAATTTCTAATGTCATCGATGATATATCTTCATATAAATCAGGTGTTGGCGAACGACTTGTTGTACAACCAGTTGATGTATTTAAACCTGAATCCGTAGTTGTAACAGTCATTGCACTTGGTATTGATGAACATGGTGATGATAGACATCGAATATGTTTTATTGATGATTTCATTTGTGTAATCATTGGACTTGAACGTGATCGATTTAAACATCGACATGGTAATAATGATGAAGTAGAATCAAATAATTCATAATCATCACGAAGTAATTCTAAAAAAAAGAACCAATAAAAGCTCTTAGTACAATCTCGGTGAGATGTAAATATGGAACAGAATGTAACTAGATATAGTAGGATGTGGATCTTTTTCTCGGTAGCCCATACGTCCTATCCGTGTTCGTAGCTAAAAATTCGAGAAAATAATTTTTTATTTGCTAAATAAAGATTTCGTCTTTCGAAATTCGCGCAATAACTCCTATACTGTCCCAAGTTTTTTGTGGAATCTGTGAGGTAGTGGCGTATCCAGGATTTTTCGATATGCTGGATTTCAACTTCAGAGCATGGGACCCAGATGAAACTTATAGAGATATGATATTGGGTCCAAATGATGAGTTTTTATCAAAAGATTTTTGTAATGGGAGTTTGCGAAAAAAATCAGCATTTTCCTGAGCCTCACCAAGATTTTTCTTTTTCTATTAGTAGTATCTTGTTTTTTAGAATTTAATAGTAAGCTACATCGAAATTCATCGACAGATTTCAAATTTCATTTAAAAATATGCACCCGTTCACGAGTTATAATGTTTTGGAAATTTGCTACATGCTGCTAAAATTTTAGAAAAAATTCAAAACATTATAACTCGTGAACGGATGCATATTTTTAGATGAAATTGGAAATCTGCCGATGAATTTCGATGTAGCTTACTATTAAATTCTAAAAATCAAGATACTACTAATAGAAAAAGAAAAATCTTGGTGGGGCTCAGGAAAATGCTAATTTTTTTCGCAAACTCCCATTACAAAAATCTTTTGATAAAAACTCATCACTTGGACCCAATATCATATCTCTATAAATTTCACGTGGGTCCCATGCTCTGAAGTTGAAATCCAGCATATCGAAAAATCCTGGATACGCCACTACTGTGATGGTCTTTGACAAGCATCTGCCACAGTCTGTAGAATCTAAATTTTTTAATCCTATACTTCAATATGTCTTTTAGATTGTGTTTCACAAAAAAAAATGAAATAAATAATAAATTTAACCAAACTTACCTCGAACAGAATGAAATGGACAAATGCCATTTGTTAAATTCTATTAAATAAAATTAATATTCTTAATAAAATAAATGAAAGAACATACTGATAATAAATTTCGTCGAGAACGAATTTTCTTTGTTGGTAATAATACTAAAATCAGAAAAGAAATGAAAGCTGAAATTCTATTGTTAAAAAATCTATTTCTTTTACCAATTTCATCTGACTGTTCTTGTTTATCTTTAGAACTAAATCATTGAAATATATATATATATAAAATTAAATAAAAATTTAACTTTTATTTACTTTGTTTTTATATTAAATTTTTCTATTTGTTTATTCAATGAAATATTTTTCGATTGTTGTATTTTTTCATTTTTTTTTTTAATTTTTAATAATTTTTCTTCTAATCGATGAATTTTTTCATTCGATATTTTTTCTTTATATTTTAATTCTTCTATTATATGATGATAATCTTTTAATATTGAAATAATATTCAATGGTGTTAAATTTAATTCAATTGAATTTGAAAATTCATTTAATTCTAATTGAAATTTTCGTTGTTTTTCTATAAAAAAGAATACATACAAAACATGTTAAATTTGAATATAAAAAAAAACAAAGAGAATCTTTTACCTCGACTAGCTATTAATAATGTTTGTAATTTTCTAAAACGTCCTTCAAATACATCTTTATTATCAATAACTTTTTTAATTAAATTTTTTATTGTTAATAAATGTTTATCTATTAAATCTGTTGTACTTAAAATATATTCACGATCTTGTTCACATTGAATTTTATTTATTAATATTATTAAATGTTCATTTATATTCATACCATTTACATGTAATTCATGAAACTATTTAAAAAGTAACATATTCATATATATATATAGAAAAAAAGAAAATTTCATTGCATGACATACCACATCTTTTAGATATATAGAATTGAAACTATCAGTTTTTGATAAAAGTATTTGTACTTCCATATCATCAATTGTTTCCATATTTGATGAATCAAGATATTGTGAAACACATTCATTTGAAATATTATCCTGTATAAAAAAAAATATTATTTTTTATCAAATCAAATGCTTTCATATCCAAAATGTATGAAATGAAATTCCAGAGAAAAAGAATTCCTTCTCATTCGTTCTGAATATCAGTTGTGACTAACGAGGGAAGGCCACCAACTGTTCAATCGTATTTGCATTATGTAGTTCCCAAAGAGTTATGAATACGCTGAAAATATTTTGGACGGATAGCTTATTTGTTACGAAAATAGTCCATTTGTAAGGTATGTTTTTGATGATTCCCGTGGTCACCCTTCATGAACATTAAAAAAAATTGATTTTCGAATTTCGATTTGAAACTTTACATAGAAATACTTCTCAATGGGAATAGTGTTTTCTGGAAGTTTTAGGTCTTTTGATCGTTTGTTTCATCAAATCTGCTACTTTATTTGAAGGATATAAAATACAAATTTCATCACAGCAGTGTCTAGTGTTAGGAACACTAGAAAGATCTGAAATGTTCACAAAAATTTGTTCTCCTTCGAGCGTCTTTCTATGTAAAGTTTCAAGTCGAAATTCGATAACCAATTTTTTTAATGTTCCTGAGGGAGACCTCACGTACTCAATAAAACCCATACCTTACAAATAGACTATTTCCGTTACAATAAGCTATCCGCCCAAAATATTTTCAGCATATTCATAACTCTTTGGAACTACATAACGCAAAAACGATGGAACAGTTGGTGGCCTTTCCTCATAAGTACACATCGAAACCCTAATGAACTACATCAATAAACTGTTAGGCTGCAGATATAGCAGCAGTGTTTTATTTAGATTTCGTTTTCCGAGTGGGCGAATCAAAATTTCGGGTGGGCGGCGCCCACCCAATAGATAAATCACTGTATAGTAAGATGTTTGTCTTCGGCAACCAAACGGAGAATGATCCAATGAACACTGTGTCATTACTTTACTTTTACTTTCTACTGATGGAAAAATGTTGTCTCATGTGATTCAGTGGATAAGGACATTTTCTTTTCTTTTCATTCAAGTAAAAATATTTATTTACAATAGTATTTATTTCTGCAAAGAGTGATTGTCCATTGGAAATAGTTGCACGACGTGATACATCAACACGTTCTTCAAGTTCATCACATAAAAAACTTTCTTCATCACATAAATTTGATAAAGATAATCGAGCTTCGATTGATTCAGTTTTTGCACTAGAAAATTAATTGAAATGTATTTTATTTTTTTATAATTATTAATTAAATCGAATATTTTTTCAATATACTTTCGAAGTTGTTGACGAAGTTCTTCAATAATTTTTTCTAAATTTTCATTTTTTTGTATTGTATTCTATAATATTTTATTTATAAAATGAAATAATTATGATAATATCTTGACAAACCTCATTCGTAAGATTTAAATTATCTAAAGTTGTTCGTAAAGAATTAATAATTTCATAATTCTAATTCAAAAAAAAATAGATTCTATTAATCCAATCTTCTAACTAAATATTAAATACTTCTTTTAATTGATTTTGCATTGTATTTAATTGTTCTTCTAATTGTTGTCGACAATTCTACAAAAAAAAAAAAACAAACTCAAAATTTATTGAAGTTTTATTTTATTTTTTTTAAATATTAAATTTCATACAAATTCTTTTTTTAATTCATATTCAGTATCTATTAATCTATTCATATATTGATTACGTTCTTCTCGAATAATTTGTAATTGATTTTCAATATCAATTAATTGTTCTTGAAGTTCAAATTTTTCTTTTTCACAACATTCATTTTCTTGTTTTAAATCACGATAAGAATTTTCTAATTGATTTTTAGAAATATGTAAATCAATATTTTCATTTATATAATGTGAATTACGATTAAGATTTTCTTCTAATCTATTTCAAATATTTGAAAAAAAAAAATAAAAATATTCATTATTTTATTTGATTTTAAAATTAAAAAACATACGAAATTTTTTTCTTTTGGATTTCTTCATATTGATTTTTTAAATGTTGATGATCATCGTCAAGTTTTTTATAATCTTCTTCAAGCATTCGTAAACATTCACTTTGTCGATGATTTATTTCCAATAATTCATTATATTCAATTTTACATCTAAAAATTTAAATGAAATAAAATCTTACTTAAAAAAAAAGTAAACAATTTCAACTTTTCATGATCATTTGATTTTTTTCGAGAATCAAATGAATTTGATGATATATCATCATTTGTATGTAAATCAATATTTTCTTTATTCCGTCGTTTTTTTAAAGATGATGATGATGATCCATTAAGTGACATTGATGAAATTGATTTTGATATCGATGTATTTATATTAGATTCACTAGAAGATTAATCTTATCATATATGAATATATTAATGAAATTAAATATTTACTCAATAAGTTGAGAATAAAGCTTTTCAACAGCATTAAATAATTGATCAAATGTCACTTGTTGATCTGAACCACCAAGTTCATTTAATAAAAAAGTAAAATCAAATTGTATACTTAACTAATATTAAAAAAATAATATCAAATAATATTCTAATAAAAAAACATACTAAATCTGTATTTTGTTCAGCTACAAAACGAAAATGTCGTATAAGTTCACCAGAATTAACACGTTGATATTTATCAAGTACACATGAATTAAATATATGTTGTAAACTTATACGTTGTTGTATTGTTTCATGTCGTAAATTTAATGATTCACTTGATAAAGCTTTATGAAGATGAACAATTGGTGATGACATTACGATTGAAAAGAACAAAATTCTGTAAAATAAATGAAAAAGTAGACAAGAACGAAGACAAAAAAAAAAAAGTTGACATATAAATGAACAAAGAACTAAACGATATTGGAACAAGAGTTTTTTTTTCTCCCGTTTTACAGTTTATTGAGATATTTTTAATTATAAAATTTTATTAAATAGAAAAAAAAAAACAAACAATTTATTGATGATCTAAAATTTTCGCTGAAATTCTTTAATTAAAACTTTGCATTATAGATGTCATTAATATCTTAACTGTAATACAACAGTAATGATGAAATGATTAAAATAAATTGTATTACTTAAGCAAGATTGAGAAAAGATAAACTAATGTATAAAAGCCGATTGAAAATATAATTTAACATGTTAATGTTTATCTTTAGTAAATAATCGATTATGTAAAATACATGTATCTGTATTTAAGACGTATATTGTCTCTAATTATCTTTAAAAATTCATAAATAAAAACATAATCAAGAAACTTTTTGAATTCAATATTCAAAGATGTTTTTTTCATCTGTATTTATGTTATGAAAATTTTCAGAACAAAAACTATTAGAAAGAATTTATTTAGAGTACTAAAAAAACATGTATCCTATAGTAACATGAATACTAATGTTGCCGTTCAATTTTTGTAATACATGTAAATTCTAAAAGGAATAAGAATGTATTTATTTCATGCATACATTATTCTATGAACAAACACTGAAAGTGGTATTAATCTCCTTGAGAATATTGGTTGAACAAATATTATTTTGTGATAAAATAGTATAGATGAATCATAAAAGTAAACCAAAAAAGACTGAACGAAAATGATACCTGTTGAAGAAGTGTTCTCATAGAGAGACCGTAGTGAAAGAAATAGATGTATATAAACTGGCAGCTATAGTTTCTGTTATTATACTGATCAATAGTACTAATTAGCAGTGTCATAGAAGCCAAAAAACTGGTATAATTAACCCTTTCAGAGTATAAAATCGTTTCTTCGAAAAAGAAACACTAGGTAGACGTCTAACAATATCATGCAAAAATATAGGTAATATAGAGCTTCTTGTTGCAGAACATGATACGGTGACTATAGTTAAATCAATAATGAAGATAGGTGTGAAAACTAAAACCTATGAAAACGTAAACCTGTGTGTATTTTTTTTTCAGATTATCTAAACATAAGAATTGAATGTTGCAGCTTGCATAAATATGTTTTTCTTATCATTGTAAAGATTTATTCACGTTTATAAACGGATGAAATGTTAGTTTATTTATATTTCATTGTTTTAAAACTAAATTGACTGTTAAATCATTTTTCAGAATACAAATCAATTAGAATGTATATTTATTATTTTTTTAATGTAAACAATGACTTATATCAAGATCATTAGAATTATAAGTCGATGCAGCAGTAGTTAAATTTGATGTACTTTTATTTGAAATGCAACAATCAGAAAATAATGCTAAAAAAAACTGACTGGTAAGAGACTTCAGAAGTACATTTCTACAAAATGACCTTGAATGTAGCAAATTTTCAAATAATCGAATTTATATTTTTATGTTACATTGACGATGATAGAAAGTCTTCAACTATTTTTGAACTTATCTCAAATCTTAGGCTATTGGCTTATAGATCTAAATATCAATAATGTGTTAAAAAATAAACAAATAGAAACTGAATGTATTATATAGATCCATTTATCGACTTGTTAATTAAAGTGATTTTACAAGAAAAATCTATTAGGAAGCTTGGAAAAAAAAGTTATTGTATGATAACTTTTTATTTGGTACTAAATTCATCATTGATTCGACCACACAAGTTTCTCAATAAAGTTGAAAAAAAAACCTATGCTTATCAAAACAAGCATATATAGGTTAGCAAGTGCAATCTATATATGGCTGTTTACAGTGAGAATACGATATGTAAGTCGTCATAATATTGAATGTCAAAAAGATGGTCGTGTCATAGTGAGATAATAACACTTATTACCATTCTATAGAGTGCAAATATTACATCAGATTACTGTAAACAGGATAATAAGAAAATATGGTCCATTTACGACAGTAAAGTTGTCATTTTTTACTAGTAAAAAATGAACCTTATACAATATTTGTTCTGAATAACCTAAATACACTTATATCAATAAGTTCTTTTCCTTTTGTCATTCATGTTCTATTAAAATCACTTCATTGATATAATGGTACTCATCAGAATAGTTTGAATGGCGTAGATTCATTACGCTTTTCATATATTATTAATAGCCTAAGATGGTGCTAAAAATAAAATTGATCGGTTTTTTTTTTGTAAAATTTTGCATCGTAGATGATTTGTCTAATCAAAACAAAGATCATCATTATTATTGATAAACGAGCAATTATTTTTCTTTTATGATACGAATAATATTTACTGCGTAATAATACTTAATTTGAAGGTCAAAAGACTCTATATGCATTCTTCTCAAGACGAATCTTCTAATAATGTCATTTATTTTTATTACCCAAACGTATCGAAAGAAACATATTTGTTTCGAGATGATAATTTTTATGATATCATAAATGAGAAAAATAACACATGTAATAGGAGAATGTTGATCATTATAGTACAATTTTATGTTTATTATACCATTGTTACGTAGATATGCATCGTTTATTAAAATGTACAAAAGAAAAAAAAAAAAAAAGAAAAGAAAAACAAGATAAAAGTAACGTAATACAGTCTACCAATGGCGCGGGATCCGACGCATGTAGAACAATATCAAAATGAATGACGGAATGATAAAAAAAAGTCAATTCTTATCTGTTTAATTTCCACTGATAATAAATAAAATAGATAAAAATGCTCAATGGAGCCATGGATGCTAATATATAACCAATTATTTGAAATGATAATGGATAAATAAATGTTTCATATGAAATCAGACCAATTGTACGCGTAGCAATGGCCAACATACCAAAAAGCCATATAGGTACAACAATTATCCAACAGAGCCAAACGTGTGTTAATGGACGTTTTAAAACTTCACTGATGATAATAAAAAGAGAAAACAACAACCATCTCATTAAAATAATCATTTAAATTGAAAAATAAAAAAACAAGTAATTTTACCTGATATGTGTAATAAATGTTTGACCAGGCCATTTTGTTGGTGGCCATTTTTCATACCATGATGAAAATGTTGTACGATATGCAAAAAGAACTGTAGTTAATTCTACAATACAAATAAGTAATAAAGGTATAGCACCACAAATATAGCTATCAAATATATTAAATATATAAAAACCAGCTCGAGTTGTCATCAAAAGACCAAAAGAAAATGATATAAGAGCATAAATAGCAACAACAAATTCACGACGAATTTTTCGTCGTTTTGGATATTGATCATACCATTGATCAAGTTTATCAAGTGTTGCTGTAAGTACTATAGAGAAAAAAAAAACATGATTTTTATTTTAAAATTCTAAAATATATAAAATAATATTCATTTCTATTCTTACCACTTTCACATGTAACAAATTGTGAATCAATACCAAGTAAAAAAATCATAATAAAAAAAGTTATTGCCCAAAAATGTGGTAATGGCATAAGACTAATAGCTTTTGGATAAACAATAAATGCTAAACCAGGTCCACTAGATACAACTTGTTCAATAGATACATTTGCTTTATGACTCATAAAACCCAATATAGGAAAAACTACAAAACCACTAAATACATTTGTTAATATACTTGTTGTTCCAGTTACAACAATATCACGATAAAAGTTATAATCAGGACGATTATAACTTGATAAAGCTGGAATAATTCCCCAACCTATACCATATGCCCAAAGAACATGTCCTTAAATAAAACAATATTTCTTTTTGAAGCACAAGGATAACTCAAAATTTACATTATCAAGAAACATACGAATATCGTTATGACGACTCGAATGATCGGGACTGGTTTTTTCTTTATGTCAATAGTATAGACATTTTTATACTTCATATTCATAAAGATAAGGCGAGAGATAGACTTTGACAAAAAAATTTTACTGTCCTACAGATAAGAAAAAATAGTATCTGTCTACGTTTGTTTTGTAAATTCTTTTTTTCGAACTCAGGTATTTGTAGATATACAAGATTCATAACAAAAGAATAAAATATTTCAAAAAATAACCATAGATAGAGATGTTAGATCAATGTGATTAATTGTATAGAAGGAAAAACAAACATATTTATAGCGTATACACTATGAACTATGGTATAGCAAAAGATGAACAATTAATAAACATATATAAATGAACAACGCGTAGTACTTAGCATATCATTTGTTTGTTTAACATATCTTATTTTGATAAATTGACTCTTCCTGACTATAAATTGTTTTTTCTTATCTGTGAAAAAGTAAACTTTGTTTTTGTGCTAAGAGTTTTCTCTAATCTTTTCTTTATTATTAGTAAAATAAAAAAAAGAAAAGTCAGCCAGTTCGTTCGATTCGTAATAAAGATATGCGATCATTTCTTGATAATATGACTCTTGCGTCGCTCTGTATTTTTGCACCCACTTCTGATCGTAACAGTCGTAATTGATAATGATCAAGGATCGTGTGTCAATTATAGCTCGTTATAATATATGACCTAATTGCTGTATGACATTTCTCGAGGATTAAGTAAAAGCATAGTGAAGAATTATGTGTCTCAAAATAGATAGAGTAAAATAATCTCTCTGTAATCAGTAACGACAGATGCGTTATGTTTTATATTTTAATTCTATAGAGATTATACTAACAGCATTTGTCTTATAGTAAAACATTTTTTTTTTTTGTTTGTTTAAATAATTTACCTGCAGCTTGTATCCAAGCTTTTTTATTTAATAATCGTTGTGCATCAGGTATTAAATAATATTTTAAACCATTCCAAGCTCCATCAAGAGTAATTCCACGAATAAATAATGCTAACATTGGTAAATAAGGAAATAAAGCTGTAAATACAGCTACACGACTTGTTAATTTAATACCTTTCCAAAGACATAAATATATAATTATCCACATAACAGCTAAAACAACAACATTTGGCCAATGTAATGTTGATAAACCATCTAAATCTTCTGATATATTTAAAATTGTTTTATTCCAAAATTGTTGAACTGAATTAACTAATTCTGTTTTATTATTTTTGATTAATAAATCTTCAATTATATATTAAATAATTAAGAAAAAAAAAAACGAAAAACCAATTTATAAAACAATCAAATTACCTCCATCATCACTCCATGGTAATCGAGAACCAATAGAACCGAATGAATGAACAAGATAAAGTCCACCCCATACCATAATCATAACATAATAAAGAGCACCAAAAAATGAAATTATAACAGAAGCAATACCAATACCACGCATAGCTGGTGCAAAATCCCAACAACCAACTGGACCTTTACGTGAAAATTGACCAAGAGCTGTTTCCATCATGAGTAATGGTATACCACATAAGATACAAATAAGTACATAGGGAAAAACAAAAGCAGCACCACCATTCTCAAATGCCAAATATGGAAATCGATAGAGACTACCTTAAAAGAAAAAAAGATTAATAAAAATTATGTGACTATTCTTATCCAATGTTGTTGTTGTTGTTTTTTTCATTTCATTCTTTATCTCATATGTACATAAAAATATATGCTTATTTTTATTTTTTTTACAAAGGTGATGACATATAGTAAATTGCGTCTATTTATTACTCATCGTCTTGAATTTGATTTCTTATCGATTAAATTTTTGAACCTTAATATATCATTTAAAATAAATATATAAATATTTACCAAGTCCAATAAGACCACCAAGTGTTGTAATTAAATAATCAAAATTAGTTGTCCATGTTTCACGTGTATCATCTTCATTTGATAATGTTTTTCGACTTGAACTTGATTCTTTATCTATAATAATTGTTGATGTAGGATTATCCAATTGATGATGTTCAGTTGTATTATGAGATGATTGAGAATAATTTTCATTATTACTTTGTTGTTCTTGATCAATAGTAAGCAATGAAATAAACATGTTTGCTGAATAGGATTTCATTTCAATAGATAAAAATGATAGAACATTGTATTTCTTTTTATTTGCTTTATTTGGACTTTGGATTCAATAATGATTTGTTGATGGCGATACACTATAAATCCTTGGTTATAAGTTCACACCCCTTTCTCCTTTCTTTTGCTTTTTTTTTTTTTTTTTTTTTTTTTTTTTTTTTTTTTTTCTTCATACAAGTGACAAAGCAACGCGTATAAGTGTGTTAACGTACGCATTCTGTTCTTTACCAATGTTGTTCCTTTGTATTCCGGTTAAATTTGTTTTCTGTTTTTTTTTATGGCATATTTTACGTAACAAAGTTTTTTTTCTCGATAAGACTATGAGAAAAACAAGAAAAGAAGAAGTAAAACGTTGCTGTTGTTGTTGATTCTGTTTTTCATTTAGATTTATTAGATTATTTAATACTATACAACTATTAACGTCATTAGATTATACGTCGTTATAGAGATTCAATAAATAGAACGACCAATCAATAACGTTGTTTTCTGATCATCATCATTTTCGCTTTATTAGATGTCAGTACATGGTAGTTTATTCTATCCTGAATGATAACGTTCATACTTATCGAAAAGAAAATAGATTTATCATACAATTAAACTGTGTCGGATTTTTTTTTGTTTGACTCAAGAATCTATTTTTTTTTTCTTTGCGATATTACAAAAAGAAATAGGTCAAGTTGAGTATATACATAAAAGAAAAATATTACTATTGGCACAAGGTGAAAAAAGTTTCGCTGCTTAGTAATACGATCATGTGCTTACACTTCAATCCCTAGGAATACGAATTACCTAATTCATAGAATTAGAATGTATGAATTTCTAGGATATGAATGATAATAATTAATATATTTTGTGTAAATCTTTTGAATAGTTTTGGTTAAAAGTTAATTTATATGCGAAGAAGTATGAAGTCAAAGTTTATCAATATGATAAAATTTGCTGAAATCAAAGACAAAATTATTTTCATCTTTACAATAAGAAAAATATCAATCGAATGAATTTGTAAAAAAATATGTTAGAATTTTTGTTATTATTTGTAATTTTGTAAATTGTTTTCTGATATGTTTTTGTTTTTAAATCTTATTTTCAAGAAAGATTGATCTTTTTTTTTTTTCTACAATATTCTTTCTATCTCATTTATATTCGCATATATAATTAACAAATATCTATTGAGTATATGACCAATGATTCATTAAAAAAATAAAAAAAATAGAATCATTTCAATTGATTAATCTATAAACAAGTATTGCCTATCATAAAATTATCGTTGTGAAACGTTCTTTTTTTTTTTTTCTTCATTAGAATTCAAATTTTAATTTAGAAAATACAAATCTTATTATAAATGCACTTTCATACAGTCTATTAAACAAAATCAACAAAAAATAATTCATTCATATTATTGTGATTCAAGTTTTTGAATAGAGAAGTTTCATGAGGCGAGCAAGAATTTACATAACATAGTTATTCATTTCCATAGTTTTAATCGTTAATGAAGGTGTAACATTTACGATTAGCAAGTAAAAATACATCAGTAACTTGATATTTTCTCGTAAGATATTTTTCATCAAAACTTGACTCGTACTCTTTCTTGTTTTTTTGTACTTTAACATTTTATCTTATACTCCCACAAGTATCATATCTTGATAGACAATGTTTTATGATGAAATATAAAGTCTACAGCGTATTTTTGTAGATTGATTTTGAATATCATACTTATTTGCAATAAAAAAATAACCTTTGACAATCAAAATCTTGATGCATTAGATTGGTTTTTATATCTTTTATGTATAGATAATTGAATTAGAAAAATATTCAATTTTTTGCTAAGACTCAAAAATCTTCAATATCCGGTTTTGATAATTTCTCAGCTACGCACTAACCACAATAGAAATTATTCAAATAAGAGAACAAACGAAGGTGTGATGGAAAAGAAGTATAGTCTGGGCTTCGATTCGTCCTATAATTCCTATTTTTTTGAAAAATCCTATATTTTGTCAAAAAAAAATGAAAAAATTTTACGAGATTTGACTTTGCCCTGAGGGGGGAGTATGAGGATCTTCGCGACGCAACCTGCCACCCCCCGGTCATCACTTATTACGAAAAAAAACAGGTAATGTGAATAGCTGTTTCTTGCAAGTAAAGCACATACATTTGAGGTGCAGTTCAACGTACAATACCTAAATTTTGGTCAATTTTTTACTTTTTTTAGTGAAAATAATCGTATAATTCAGAAAACAAAATCCTATATAGGAATTCCTATAATTTCGAAAATTTGTAATCCGAGACCAGTACATGCGGCTAAACTTTTGATTGCTGGAGGTCGTGAAAAATTAACATCAGTTAATGAACAACAACAACAACTTACAAATGAGTTCGATAAACTTCGATTAAAAAGAAAAGATGCTTTTCTTCATGAACAATCAATCAACAAGAAGCTGAAATCCATCCAACAGAATCAACATAATATAATAGACTTGATAGATAATACTTAATGATTATTATTTAAGTGTTTTGTCTATTTATAATCAAGTTGTATTTTTATAAGTCAAATGTAATTATGAGAAATAGTATTTGTTTTTTTTTCATGTATTTATTTTTTCAAAGTTTATGATCTACTTTATTGTTATTTATTGATTTGTAAAAAAGTTTTATAATTAAACTTTATATAGTGATCCTCGAATTAGCGACTTATTTCAGTAGAAAGAAATAACATAAGAATCTTGGTTATGGTTGAGCTGTTTATACCAGCTTCATTAAAATGATTTTCGAGCAGAGAAGTTAAAAAACACTAAAACAATTGAACAGAAGCTATCTATAAAAAAATCCTATATTTTAGACAAACTTGATCCTCTAAGAATTCCTATATTTTTAAAAAATCGCAATCGGAGGCCAGATATTTCACTACTAAAGATGTTATTGGTAATAAATTATTATAAAAAATCTGCTAATCATCGAAAATGAATTATCATTGCAACAAAAGTTCCTAGTTCAGTTGATACTCATGATACAATTTAAAGAAATTAAACAAAATTTTGCATAGTTTATATTGATTTCTATCCAATACATTTATCAAATAAAATAAATTCTCTGTATGAAACAATGAAAACTTTAAAAAATGGTTTAATTCGACGGTATCAATTTCATAATATGAGATATTCAAATTTTACAAGTAGATAAATAAAAAAAAATTAATATGATATATTAAATAAAGAATATTTACAAAATTCATTTTTATGTCGAAATATTGAAAGAAATACAATTAATTTATGTTTTAATGAAAATTTAATAATTTCACTATGGTTATTATTATTTGATAATTCGATTTCAGGAGAATATGGTTGATTTATAAAGAAAAAAAAAGTGGGCGGGAAACACTCAGCATATTTCAGTTAGTATTGAAGAATTAATAAACAATACAGTTTCGAATATTTTATGTAGCATCGGTACAAAAAAAGATTGGTTAAAAAAGTCAAATCGATCATCAAAATCAGTAAAACAAATACGGAATAATAATCTATGAACTTCGATCAATAGCTAAAGAATTGAATGTAAGTATTGCAACAGCTGTTTTACAATAAATTATGTAACAGCTTGATGTAAAATTGGTTATCATTGATGCAAAAACAATTCGAATAGAATATGTAAGCTGCTATTATTTTTCTATTTGATGATGAAACGGCAGGATGGAAAAAAATACCTGACAAATCATCACTCGTAGCCAGGCGAAGAAATATCATAAGCACCTAAGATATAATTACTTGTAGCTGTACCAATGAATGTCATAGGTACTTAACACATCATTATTCATGTCTATATAAATGAATATCGTAATTAGAGCAAATCACTTGTGGTTTAATGATTTTTAAAGTTATGGACAATATTCTAACAATCAATAGCAAGTTTGTTTTTTTAGTCTATGTATTTCTACATTACAAATATTTATCTTTTGATTCTTTTAAATAAATTGACTTTTGTTGATATTCGATTAAAAAGAAACAAACAAATAGAAACCCTAGTAGTTTATCTAACAAAAGACATCAATTAGATTTTTATTTTTCTTTTATTATTTAATCAATATTTCGTAATGGCAAACAAAAATTTTCATTCTTAATACCATTAAAACTCAAGTACTACTATAACTTATTATAGTTTCTTTATCCGGATTCATTAAACAAAAGAAAAATCATAATTTTTCAAATTAGAATTATGATTAACAAACAGAAACCAATTTGAAATAAGATTATTTTACAAAGAGAAGACTTTCAGATTCGATACTTTTTCAAAAAGAAATACCATTTGCTTTATTCTTGTCAAAATTTAATAGTCATCAATGTTGTACTTTAGGTTATCGTATGTGTTGTTAAAATGCTATTATTTGTGTGTATGTTTCTTTCTTATTGCTTGGTAAATCAAAAAAAACAACAATCGACCAATAACAACATGAAAGAAAAACAAACAAAAGAAAGAAAAAAAAGATTCAACGAAAGACAATAAGACAAAAAAAAAAGAAAGAAAAGAAACGGAAAGAATATCATCCAAGAACTTCACATACACACACACACGTGATAAACACACAGATAAAGATGAAGTGTACTGTTGCAAGATTATGTGTTTATTTTTTTCCCGGTTTTTTTTTTGTCAATGTAAAAAGGCAATGATTTAACAAAAAAAAAAGGAGAAAAAAAAAACAAAGTGATTACATAAGATATTTTGCTCTAAACGAATTTTGTTTCCACTCAAAACAGAAAACAATTTGATTAATAACAGACATATACGTGTGCATATATATTATCCGGATAACAATATAAGGTTCGTATAGAAACAAAATGATAAATCAAAAACAAAACAAAAATGTACACCGAGAAGAACAACAATGTGATCTAATCAAATAGTACTGTTTTCTTTTATTTTGCACACACTTTATAAGATAAAGTTAAAGTCAATATAGAATATATAACGGTATTTATCAATAATAAAGCAAAAGAAAAACAAATCATATGTTATGATAGTCACATCTGATAAAGAAGGCAAGAGACGAAAAAAGAAAATGCCATAGAGACAAACAAAAACAACAACGAAATAGATCATATGAATATTCCAATCTGAGAGAGAAAGAGCGAGACAGAGACACAATTTAGAGATAATGTATGAAAGAATAGGACACATTTAAAAAAAAAAACTGAGCAAAAAAAGTGAATAACAGTTGAATGAAAAACAAAAAAAGAAAATCCACCATAAATCGCATGCGTTGAAGACTTATGTATAGGCTTGTTTTTTTGTTTTTGTTTTTGTTGAAGTTTAAGTTGTAGAAAATAAATAAAGAGACTCGGACGAAAAAAAACAAAAAACAAAGAACATATTGTTGTGTAATAACAAAAAACAAACGAAACAAAGAAAAAAATAACAACAACAACAAATAATCGATATGATATTAAAAAATTAACTTTCTTCTTCTTCTTCACCTCCTTCCAATTCAGTGTCAGCTTGTTCTAACCAAGTAAAAAAATCTTTTGTTGACATTTCAACAACAGAATGTCCTAAAACAAAAAAAAAAAGAAATATATTAATATTAAACAAAAAAGAATATTCGTTTGTTATATTTACCTTCAGTTTCAGATGGATCTGGATTTTTAAGCCATTCAAAAAATGCATCTTCACTTACACATTCTTCATCATAGAAAATATCAAATAATAATTGAGCCATTTCTATAAAAGAGATTAGGAAAATTTTTTTTTTTTGTTTTTGAAAATAAATTCTTACTTGGTGGATGTTCAAGTTTATTAACAAAATTTTGTATAGCATAAACAGCTTGAATTTCAGCATTTGATGTATGTTGAATAATTTTCTTAAGAATATTCATTCGTTTTTTTGCAATATCTTCTTGAATTTTTTTTTGTGGTTCACGATTTATTAAACATGCTTCCAAATAAGATAAAACAATATTACGAATATAATATTTATCTTTTGAATTCATATGCTAAAATTAAAATAAGTAGAAGATACAAAAAAAAAACAAGATCTTATTATACTGTTTCAATATATGTAATAATTTCTGTATCAGTAACCATTGTACCTTGATCACTAACAGATTTAAATAATCGTACTAATGGCATATCAGCATGTGGTACAATAATAGTTTCTTTTATTAATGATGTTGTTTCAGATAACCAATTAAATTCATTAATAAATGAAGAATCAAGAGAATCTATTTTAAATAAATCATTTAATGAAAAACCGGATGATTGCCAAAATCTTTGTATACGTGATTTTGACTAAAATAAGAATCAATAAGAAATTATTATAAAACCAAAAATATAAATTATTTTTTTCTTACAGAAAGTTCAATTGCATATCGAATAATATATTGAAATAATTGTTTACATTTTTCATCGGGTACTTGATTTAAAAGAGGTTTTAATAATAACATATTTGATGTTGGACCACCAATAAATGCACCAAGTATTTCACCAATATATTGCCATATAAGAGGAATATCTACTGCAAAATCTGGAACTAATTCAATAACCATTTTAAAACTAAAATAAAATAAAGTTTTTTGTTCTTTTTTAATTCTAAATATGTATATATTTCATACCCAGATAGAAAAGCTTCTTCAGATATAATATTTTTATGAAGTACAATATCAAGTAAATGTCCAATAGCTTTACGTGCACGTGGTTTAGCTTCTAATACATTTGTAAATAATTCTCGAATAATAAGTGCTTGTTGATCAATATTTGTTGTACAAAACTCTTTTACATCTTCAATAGCTTCCTAGAAATAAAAAATAAATTTTGACAAAAATAAAATTCAATTATTATTTAGAATATATATCAAAAATTATAATGAAAATATTTTTATTTCTTAAAGAAATTTTTTTTCTCTCTATAGAATTTAATAGTAAAAAAAAAAAACAATTATATACATTTTTCTGATATTTAATCTTTTTATATTAAATCAAATTTCAATTAGAATTATTTATTATGATACTTAGAGAATAAAATTTACTATTAAAAAACGAAAATCCTACCATAGACAACTTAGATCATCCGTAAAAATGACTTCAATACAAATTTCTAATATAAAAAAAGCTACTATCAAACTATATTGAGATAAATTTCTTTTTCAAAAATATTTAAAATAATTTCATCATTAGTTTTACTATATTCAAAATATTTCATATTTACCTGTATAGGTCGATCATCATTATCAGAATAATTTTCTGTATATTCTTCAATTAATGAATGTACATGTCCGATAGTTTTTTCTTCATCATATTCAATTTTTGATAGATTAGTATTATTTATTGTTGATATAGATATTTTATTTGATGATACTATTGTATTAACATTTGATTCACGTGATTGTTCACGACTAAGATTACGTGTATTTGTCATTGAAACATTATTTGAACTAGGTATTCCAGCACCACTTGATCTTCGTGATGATTCCGAAGAATTTTCACGTAATAATTCCTATAAATAAATGAAAAATAAACAATGAAAGATTTCTTTTTTTTTGTTGTTGTTGTTATTATTATTTTACGCGAGATGTTTGAGATTGTAAAGGATAAGTAGATGTGCCATTCGATGTACCAATTTTAGATCTTATTTGTGTAGTAGGACCAGCAGGAGGTTTACCACTTCTAAAAATATTTAATTTTTTTTTTAGAAATCATACTTTAGAAGATAGAAAGAATATAATTCATCGATAGCTTATTAAAATTTTTTAAGATGCCGCTGATTTATTGTTTTTAAGTTACCATGGTAAATTCTTCAGGCTATTTTACTTGACACATGATTTAAGTCAACACTTGAACATCATTTCGAAATGAGAAAAAACTTGTTTTTCAAAATTCAATTTCATTCAAGAATTAGAAATATATATAGAAAGTGATAATTAATAACTTCTAATTTTCATGTATGAGAATGTATTGTCTAAGAAAATTTTCAATATGATTTATGTACATGAAACAAAAATTGATATTAAGATCTATTTCAATAAGAAAAAAAAAAATTTTAGAAAATATTTTGTAATTTTTCTTTTTTCAACTGATTTATTTGCAAAAAAAAATCGATATCTATATCAATTTGTTCTAAAACATTAGTGTGTAAGGCTGACAAAATGAATCTCCCTGTATATGACAAAAATTAATTAAACTAGAAAGCTGCATTCAATAGAATATCATTCGTATAGTTTCAACTATTTTTATTTTATGCGCACAATCATAAAACAATGAACTTTTTTATTATTGTATATAGGATCATGTACTAATATATATAGGGTGTCTGAAAAGTCATTAAAGTTAGAAAAATTTGAATATCTCCATTACGGCTCGACCAAAGGGACTCGTTTTTTTTTTATACCAAGGATAGAGACATGGTCACACTCCAAATTCATACGGACAAAGTTATTGAGAACCTTTTGTTAAATATCACTATTGATCTTAATAAGAAAATTTTACTTTTTCACAGATAGGCAAAAAAAAACAATATTCTTAACAAAGCTTCTCTCTAATCTTGTCCGTATAGATTTGGAGTGTCAACATACCTCTATCGTCGGTAAAAAAATCAGCTGGTTTGCTAGAACCATAATGGAGATACTCGATTCTCTTTTCGATAAAGTGACTTTTGCACTATCCTGTATATTTTCTTTTTTCTACCTATGAAAAAGTAAAATTTTCTTATTGATACTTAAATAAGGTTCTCAATAAGTTTGTCCGTATGGATTTGGAGTGTGAACATATCTCTATTCTTGGTAAAAAAAATGAGTCCCTTTGGTCGAGCCATAATGGAGATATTCAAATTTTTCTAACTTTAGTAACTTTTCGAACACCTTATATTCGAAGTTCATTCAGTCAGCTACCTTCTTTATTCAAGCGATAATCAAGTTATACTTGTGAATGATAAAGAAATGTATTTCAAAAATTGTCTTGTGATTGGCAAGAGCAGATACATCGTTTTTTCATATTTTAATTTTATAAAGATTGCATTAATAGAATCTATTCTATAATTCTTACCGTGCAGTATTTGGACGATCATTTTCAGGTTTTTTTTCAGCTGCTGATCCTCTAGACCATGCACCTTGTGGAGCTAAATTTAATGACTATAAAAAAGAAAAAATAGATTATTTAAATTTTATTATATAAAAATATTTCTTACTAATGCTCCTTGATTTCGTTTATCATTTGATTGTAATTGTCGTACTGAATTAACAGTAAAACGATTTGCACTTTGTTCATCATCTATTCGATTTGATTGTTGTTTATTACCACTACCACGACTACCACGTGATTCAGTATATTGTTGTTGATTACCTCCATAATTATTACTGCCACCAGTACGACTCGATTCACGACGTAGTTGTTTATCACGTTCTTGATCACGTTCTTGTTGTTCACGTTTGATTCGTTCTTGTTCATGAATTTCATCAATTGTTGTTGGTTTGGATTCAGCTCGACGAGCAACCCAATTAGCCTAATAAATAAATATATATATGTAATATGAATAAAATATAAATAATTATCTTACTTTTCTAAAATCCATAACATCTTGAATCATAAATCGTATACGTGCTGATGTTTGTCGTTGTGTAATAATACTTTCTAATTCATTATAATATTTTTCTAAAAGTTTTCGATTTGGTGACTAAAAAATAAATAAAAAGAAAAGATTTATAAATCGTATTAATATATAAAAGATTAAATTATATAATATATATATATATCAAGCAAGTGCAAGCAAGACATTATGTGCATATTGATTATTTTTAACACTCACTTTCTGAAGTAGACATAAGCAAAAAAAAAAAGAGAAAATAAAATAAGATATAAAAAAGAAAATTCTTAATTTTAATAGAACATACCTTTTCACTTGTTTTAAGATCGAGCTCTTTACCAATAGTATTTAACAGTTTACATAAACATTCAAGACTTTCTTCGTCCGTTTTATCTTTAAGTAAATATTCAATACAATCATACATAATTGTATCTGTTAACATTTGTAATTTAAATAATTCACCGATAAAACTAAAAGAAAAATTAATTTTTTATAGAACTGTTTCTTTCTTTTTTTTTTATCTTTCAGAATATAATATCTATTATCTAAATCAATGGTAATGAATTAGAAACATTGAAGTGCTATCGAATAGAATCCTAGAGGAGAAAAACAACTTAGCTTTAGTTTATTTACGATCTTTTTGAAAAAAAAAAGCACCTCTGATGAAATTTTTTCTATTTAAATTTTACCATATATTATCATTTAATTTTACTTACAAAATATTGCCTAATTTTTTTCGTTTAGCTTTAGCTAAATTTTCTTCTAATTTTTCAGATTCTTCTTTTTGAAGTTTTTCATCTGTAATAGCTTCAACTTCAATTTTTCGTTTTTCATATCCAATATCTTGTCGATAATCATTTTCAAATTCTTTTTGACAACGTGTTAATAATAATTGTCGAAAACTATGTGTTATTCTTTGTCCATTTGCATCTGGTACAGTAACTTGTTTACGTTGAAAAGATTGACATAATCTAGCATAAAGAAATGAAAATTTTGGTTCTTCAACTGCTTTTGTAAATATATTTGTTATTATTCCATCTAAACGTTCATAACGATCAAGTTCAAGATCATCAAGTTGTTTTAATAATTTATCATATGTTTGTGGTGTAAGTTTATTTAATATTGATTTAACATCACGTAAAAATTTTTCATTTAAATCAATTTTATTACGATCAATTGTTGTATATGGATTATCAGATCGATTAGCTAATGGTGGTTTTTCTATAGGTGTTTGTGGTCCTCTGCTAACACTATTTTGTGATGCACGAATAATAGGTGTATCAGTAACACCATCAATTGATTTAAGAGCAACTGGTCGTTTTTGTGAAATAGGATCGGATCGTTTATTAAGAAGTTCTTGTTTAGTATAACTATGACGTTTTGATATTGATGGAGTTTGAACAATATTTATTGATTCAAATTCAATATCATTCGATGATATAGGTGTTTCAGGCGATGTAATATTTTCTACAGATTCTGTACTAGATAATGATGGTATAGATTGAAATTCATTTATTGTATTGGAATCAATTGTTGATATATTTTCATTATTAGTGCTATTTGTTGAATTATCAGTTGTATCATTGGACTAAAAATACAAAAACAAAAAAAAAAATGTTTTTATTATTGTTTTGTAATAATTATTTTTTTTAAAATTAATACCCGATGATTTCGAATATAAGATCTTTGTTTTCGATATCGTTTATTTTTTATAACCATAATTACACGTTCGATTTAAACAAAGTGCATTTTTTGAAAGAATAACTATATCCTTATATGTCTCTGACTGTTTGCTTATTCTCGTTGAGAAATAAAATATTAGGCTTTTTTGTTTTCTTATTTTCTATGTTATTTCACAATTATGTTGTTTACGATTATATGCTATATATATATATATGGAGAGACATATTTCCTAGGCAGAACGAGAAAGAAAAGAATAAAGTCTCTGATGATTCATATAAACAAACATATAATATACTAGATGAAACTGGAAAAAGAAGGAATCATGAAGATGACCTATTTTTCTTTAAGTTCGAAACAAAAGAAAAAAAAAATGACTACATAAAATAATTTTTTTTCCTAGTGCAAAACGAGTAATGCCATCGGTCTTTATAGGGGGATCTTGTTCAATAATATAAAACGAAAAAATATTATATCAATAAGACGGAGATTTCTTCTAATAGTAAGTGATAAGAGAAGATAGAACTGAAGGGAAAAACTTAGTAATACGACTAATTTTTAAAGTACAAAAAAAAAGGACGAAATAAAATAAATTTCATTTTTTTCCCAGTATAAAATGAGTAATGTCGTTTATTTTTATAAGTTTTTGTGCAATTATCAAGAACGAAAAAAATAAAATAAAATATTTACTGTTGACATAATTGTTTCAAGTTGTTCTTGAGAACTATTTTGATCGTGTTTGTCATCTTGAATATTTGATTTATCTTCATTGATATTTTGAATAGGAATATCCGGATCACCTGGTTGAGGTTGTTCAGTTAATTGATTTAATGTTGATGTTGTAGATTCTGTTAGAGATGTTGAGTTTGATTCTGGTGTAACATCTTCTGTTGGTTTTTCTTTCGTTATTTTTTCATCAGTCGAATCATCAGTTGATGATTGATTTGTATTCTAATAAACAAATAAATAATTTTTGAAAAGAAAAAAAATTCAAATACGTAATACAATTTGTTAATTTTCTAAGATATAAATTTCTTGTTTAGAAACTCTCAATATAATCCAACAAGGCTCTTTTTTTTTTAAATACCTTATCTGTTTGAACAATTGGATCTAATAAACGAGCAAATTGTTGTCGAAATACTTCTCGTTTTTGTGTTGTATTTGTATCATCCGTTGTTTTAGAATGTATTGTTGTTGAATCAGTTGCTGATTCTTTTTGACGATTCTCATCATTTGCTGTTGTTGAAGATGTATGAGTCGTTGGATTTAATTCTAAAGCTTTTTGTGAAACTGGATCAACAATAGGTATTGGGTGTTTTGTACGTTTTTCTAAATGAATAATAAATAGAAAATTTTTTCTATAATAATATTAAAAAAAAATGAAAATATTTTTTTATACCTTTTGAATGAGATGGTTGAGATGATATACCATGTTGTTGATCAATCTAAGAAAATAAAAATAAACAAATAATATTTTTAAAATAATAAAAATCTAAATAATTTTTACTGATGATGTTTGAGATGTTTGCGTTTTATGAGTTTGTGATAATTGCGTTGGTTGTTGATTATTAGCAATAGAATATTGCGATTGTGATTGTGATTGATTAGATATTTGTGATGATGATGTTGGTTGTGGAAAATTTTGTGGTGAAAATGTTTGTGGCATAGGATGACCTAGAATAATGAATTTAAGCTTGTTTTTTTTGTTAAATTTTCTACAAAAATATATAAATTTACGATAAAATGGTGATGGAGAATACATATGTTGTGTTTGTTGTATATTACTATTTCCATATGGTGAATATGCTGATGGTGGGTAAAAACCTGGAGTTCCACTAGAAGCTTCATTCGGTGGTCGAATAATAGGAATATATGAATTCTATTCGAACAAAAAATAAAAAATAAAAAGAATCATTTGTATATCAAAATATTTACTTGTGCTCGTGGATTATTTGGATGAAATTGTGCTTGTAAATAAGAATAATTGTAAATAGGTTGTTGTCCATAAACGTTTGACACTGATGGATTATAAAACTAAACAGTACGAATTTAATTTAAGATACAATTACAACAAAAAAAAAAATTTTTTTTCTATTTCATTCTTACTGGTGCACTCATATGTTGTGATTGTGCAAATGTATTTGAGTTTGTCATGGGATAATCTATAAATATTAAGTAGAACAATCTTTAATGAATTGTATATAAATAAAGAACAAACATACGTTCTATTCCATTTGATAGATAATAACCAGCTGTTGCCGGATGTGTTCCTGTTGAATTAGTATAATATGTTTGTTGATCAGTATTCATTGATTGCATTAATAAAATTTAATAGAAAATATGAGAAATATATAGAAATGATAGGGTTTTTTTTCTGTGTATATCTGATTGATATATTATTTCAGTTTATATAGATATATAATACCGATTCATTTCAAGTAAACTTTAATAAATTGCTGAATTCTCACTGTTCAAATATCAATATATATATAACAGATAAATGATAACCTTGTAATTAATAACGATGATTAATATATATATAAATAACAGTTAAAAGAATAATAACACTAATAATAAAATGTTAGTTAAGTTTTATCGATATAATGCGGACGAATTAAGTTGTTTTGTAATATGAGTAAATACTAAAAAATAATGAAAATATTTTATGGGTCAATGATGGAAAAAAAAAAACAAATTTTCTTTTTTATAAGTGGATGATTAGCTTGTATGTATGAAAATATATACTCGAGACCCGTGCGTCCCATATGTAAAAAGAATAAGTGAAGAAAAGAGCAAGAAAGACACATCGATGTTGCTGTTCGTTTCTCTTTTTTTTTTTTTTTTATTTTTACGTATTGTTCTATGCGTGAGAGAAAAAAAAATCTAATTTAAAGAAAAGAAATTTCGAAATTTTTTTTTCTTCTATGAGGATATCACATCTATTTTAATTGGTTTATGTTCATCAATCGAATTTGAATTCTTTTAGTTAGTAGCCTCCGAATCGATTTTTTCTTATTTTTATTTAAAGAAAAAAAGCAAAAGAATCAAATAAATTTTCAAACAAATATTCTTTTCTTGATTACTAATTATTAATGTAGACTGTTTAATATAAGATGTCACTAGTTTCTATTGATTACAGATTAAAACATAAGTATAATAAAACCAAATAATAAAAGACAGAAGATAATAATACCAATAATCAGCATTAATATCAATTGAATACTTCGACAATTATTTTTCCAACATGTTCGCCATTTAACTTTTTCTGAAACTTGTTGAAATACTTTGGTTTTTTTTTCTAGTTTTTCAGCTGCTTCACCAAGTTCAATCAGATCATGATTTCGTGTTCTTACTAAATGTAAACTTTTTACAAGTACATTTTTCGCTTGATCAATACTTTCTTGAAGTGTCTTGGTTGACATTGTAAAGTAAATGAAAAATAATTTTATATTTGCTTGACCGTCTATCGTAACTTTCTTGCTTTCTAATGAAGAGAAGAGAAAAGTGATACTATTTATGTCTATAGGATTTTGTTTTATAAAGAAATATGTCAGAAGCTAACAGTTATATGTTAAATATAAATGTGACAAATGACAGAGCTATTCTATATTGTTTTTTCTTTTTCTTTTTTATTAAATATTTTATTATAATACATTACAATAATAATCTAACCAATTCTCTTCTATACGTCAATCTCATTTATTATGTAGGTAGTAGATGACGATAGTACTTGTTTTTATGAATATTCTTATCGTTGAACGGCTAAGTGAAATTTATTTTATCAGTGAGATTGTCTAGTACAAAGTTCAATGAACTACAAAGAAAATCTAATTTTTGTATTCAGATAGTTTTATCACGTCGGAATATATTTAAATTTTTCCAGACTAAAATAAATATTTTTCTTTCTATATAGATTTTGATTGACTTTATAAAAGAAAAATTATAATTGATACTTAATTATGAATTATCGTATAGGTTTTTATAATAATTTTATTATTTTTGTAAAACTCTCGATAAATTAGAAGATTTGAAATCTTCTACTCTGTCTTATCGTTCACAAGTTACAGAGAGGTCTCATAATAGATTGTTAGTATACGAGTGCTTGTAGATTAACACAATTAATCAGATCTTTAAATTTGATACGATTTACAAAAGTACAAAATTTTCTAAAGAAAAAAATAATAAAGCATTCGCAAAATTTATCCTTTCATATAGCTGAATAGTTAAACGAGAGAAAATTTCAAAATATTTTAATCAATGTTATTTAATCCAATTCATGTTGAGTTTTGCTGAGTGTAGATGCAATTCGTTCTAGATGAAATGTAATTCAGACTCAATTATGATTTTCTACGTCACATGAAGAAGCAGTTTGAAACAAAAACGTTATTGAATACAAGTTGATGACATTTTCAGGGTTTTTGAGTCTGTTGCGAAAAAAAAGCGTTTTTACGTCGTTTTGTAACAAAACATGCTTCTTCAAATGTAGAGGGAGTACTGCACAGAACACGCCACAACATGTGCCATGGCAAATGCTTTTTTCTACTAAGAAATATGCTCTGCTGTGCCAATAATATGTATGGGCAAAGTACGGTTTTAAGTGATAAACATCGACATGTCTATAAAGATCTTCTTCGAAACGTGCTGCAAAGGAGTTCTAAACTGTTACTACGACACGTTTTTTTTTTCATAGAAAAAGCTCACATGTTAAATTAACTATTCTTTTCATTAGTTTCTTTGCTCATGATTTATCAAACTATGAGTGAACACATAACGCAATAAGATACTGATCACATAACAAAGAGATGGAAAAGTACATTTGTAACAAATGAAAGTTTGTCAAAACGAGATTTAGAAGTATAAGTGATTATCCATAAGATAAAAATAGGTGTCCTATGATGATCAAGATTCACTCTGTTATCTTTTATTCAATTACACCTTTCTCTCATAGGAGATTGTTTTTCTTTCTACAGTTTCATGTCATATCAATTTTCACATTTCTGTTCTCTCTTTCATGACATAGGAGAATTTTTAATTTTCTGTTAGTTTTGTCACCTGAATTTCTCCTTTCTCTCTTATTATGTTTGTTGAAGTTTTTCCAACTAGTCTATTGTCATGAACGTTTTCATCACGTCCATTTCCATATATAGTGTAATTTCGCAATAACTGAAATTCGAACAGGCATGAATATTCTTCAATCTTCAGAGTTACTTACCTAAGGGCTTCTCATTCTTTTTGTGATAGGATATAGAATCTCGAAAAGTTTTACAGATTGAATTTGTAGAGCTCTCTTCGCTAATCATCTTGATAAAAAAATGTTTTAAACTTGATCAATAAATAATACTTCTAGGATCAAAATATTGGAAATCTTAAACTATTCTGACTAATAGAGCGAAGATGTTGATTAATATTAAGATTGTAGCATCGTTATTTATTGATCAGCAAAGAAAGCTTTCTAACATTCAATCGACGAAATACTATTCCCAGAACCTTATTTTTTCATGGCTCCGTACTCGTGGAAATCTCCAATGATATCTTTCAAGTCTTCAAAAATTTTCATAATTCTACAGCCCATACTCATCTTATAGACGATCAGTTTTCCTTCACAATGCATTTTTTGGGTTTGAGCTGTGTACTGTCTATGGAATGAGCATAATATGTGATAGATTTCATTTGCATTAAATAAAATAGATTTTAATCAAGCGAATGTCATCAATATGATCTTCCATGATACTGATGCAATTAAAATGATGAAAATATTCTTTTTAATTAATACAACTGAAGTATATTAAATTTTATGTCACCGACATCAGCTTAATGAGGATTGTTTATTCATTGTTCAAGTCCTTCAAATGTCTAAGCTTTAGATAAATATCACAATCAATCTCATGCTTTCCTTCCTTTCATGAACAAATATCACATGTATGAGTCATACGATTGTAAAACTACAGGAAATAAAAAGAAAGTCTTCTATACAATTTAAATCAGAATTATGTTAACAGGATATTCAATGATTCAGAAATTTAAAAAAAAATTGTTTTTGATATATGATCAAAGGTTATAGACATTGTCAAAATATACTGTCGAGGCCATCACATGTCTGTCTCAAATTTTGTACTGATTCTCTGATAAGTAAAAGAATCATAATCTAATTCAAATACTTGCACTGTCAAACATATGATTATGAAATACAAGATATTATGATTGTTTTTTTTTATAAAGATCAACAAGTTAACTCAAGTGAAAAAATAACATTATACATGTAGGTATCTTATGCAATTCAATTTTTGGTTTCTAATTTGTCATCTAAATGAAAAATAGCAGTCAAGAATAGCAAATCTTGCTATAGAGTAGATTGAAATTCAAATAAAATTAATGATTTTGAAATACATGAGAAAATCGTTTTGAATTGTTATCAGTTATCTGATTTCTTAATAATTGGTTGTTCGAAAATGCATTCATTTCTTTCAATACAATAATAGAATATTTAAGCGAGCTATTATAGATGATCAAATCAAATCATTGGTTTGACTCAACTTGAATTAGGTGGTTTGAATCAGATGCAAATTGCCTGTACATATTTTGCTGTAATACATACTATATCAGCAATCGATCGGCGAATGTTTGGCATTCGTATAATTGGTTATTTTCAGACTTTCACTCTTCTACGAACAAAAATAAGTCCCCTTGTCTTTTCCTCTTATATCATGATATATACAATTGTATGAACATATTATATTTTATTAATGGTTTATTTTATATTCGTATTGAAATGATCGATTTTGTTGATATTGATAGAATATAAACAAAAATGCAAATAAGAAAAAAAATCCTATTTAACTGTTTTCAGTTTTCGAGTGAATACATGCCGAAATGTATCCTTTTTGAAAGCCGACAAGTTTCACAAATGATCACTCACTCTATTGCAAATAATCGATGCTGATACATTTCTGAATCAGAGCGACAATTTCACTTGAAGTTCTCGCTCGATTGCCCAAACTATCCATACATATAATATCAGACATCTCCTCATCGCACCTGGCATTATTGCATACCATAATAACAGGGCTAACTTCGTATGGTTTGAGGAGAAGAATTTTGTGTATGATTATTGCCCCTGTTCAAAGCCACATTATCATCCAATAATCGGTAATAGAATGACAGACTATGTGGGAAGCTTATCAGCTACAGAAAATAGTCGGCTTTCAAAAAAGACATATTTTTTGATACATTTATGCTAAAACTAAAATCGATTAAATAGAATACTTTTCTTCTTTGCATTTTTGTTTGTGTTTTTTCTATATTAACAAAATCGATCATTTTGGAATACATACAAAATAGTACCGAAATAAAACATACTAAATAACATAAATGTACGTATATACCAATCATGAGTTTCTAACTGGGAACGTTTTACCGGTATAATAACGATAGTGCATACAAACGTGCAACGTAGCCAGTTGTTTTTTTTACAAATGACCGAACTTGACTTGTGTTTGAAAATCGTTGACTTACCGTCTATCTCTGATTTGTTAAACAGCTACTCAATTTGTTTACAAAAGATAGAAAACATGACAAATATTTTTTTTTTCTCATTTATAAGTTTCGACGAAGAATATAATTCTTTTTGATGAATGATGAATAAAAAAAAAACAATTCTATCAGAAAGAACAACTTACTTTAATTTATTAACCAATGCATTAAGAAAATCATCTTTTTTGAAAAAGATTTTACAAACATGATAATTAAAATTAATCATTGTATTTTTGCCTCTAATGTGAAATGGTTGTATTCTCAATCTTTTCTTCAGTTTTCTGACATTACAATTGCACACACGCATTCTTTTTTTATCAAATGTATAAAAAAAGGAATAACAATATGCTGATAAAACAATTGACAATTTACTACATGGGTCTATACCATAATGGAGCATGTGTAAGTGGAACTCGATTTATAAAGTTTGGACGAGAAAACAAAGATGGTGTATTAAAATTTTGTTTTGGATAAAAAGGTGTATTAAATGGAAGAAATGTTGTACCAAATGGTCTTATTACTGGTGGTTGATTAGTTAGAGGAAAAGTTGGTGTAGGATATTGTTGCTGTTGTTGTTGTTGTTCTTGATTTGCTGGTCTAACTAATGATGTTGCACGACTACGACGACGACCAATTTTTGGTGCAGATGAATTAACAACATCATTATATAAATGCCGATAATCTTTAACTGTATTTATATGAGCACGATCAAGTTTAATTGGACGTCTTTTACCATGACGATCTTCAAAAAAACCATTAACAACTTCATAATCACCTTCTGGATTGTCAATATCACGATATTTATCTCGTTTTTGTCGTTTTTTATGTTTCTTATGTTCATAATTGGACATTATTGATGGTGGTCTATCATCAAATAAAATAGATTTTCGTAAATGTTCATCATGTAATGTTAAACGTTCAATATCATTAGGTAATTCTCGATTATTTTGATAATCATAATTTTTTATTGAATTTATAGGTGGTTGAGTAGAATAAACTTGTTGTGGAATAGATTGTTGTTGTTCATCATTGATTGTTGTTGCAGTATGTGTATCACTGACCCATCGAATAAATACGTCTTGACCTGAATTCACATCTTTTATACGTTCCACACGAATTAGATTAGGTGCTGGTGCATATGGATCAATAGCTGGTTGTGCTGTTTGTTGAATAGAATTTGCTGTCGTTGTATTACTAGTAGGAACAGTATTGATTGATAAAGATTGAGAATCAGATTGAGGAAAAGATTGTTGTTGCTGTTGTTGTTGTTGCGTAGCAGAAATCGATGCTATTGATGCTAATCGTCGTCGACGATGATGACGACGACGACTTCGACGATTATGTTGACATGATGAACATGAAGAACTCGATGATGAACATGATGATGACGATGATGATCGACTTGAACTACAGGAACGAGCTTAAAAAAAGAAAAGAAAATATTTGAAAAAAAAAACATTTTTTTTTTTTTTTATAAAGATTGGATTATCTACATCTAGATGTTGAATGGTAACTTTTCTTCGTTGATCGATCAATATCATGTTTATGATGTTCCCATAATTGCCATGTATCAATAGGTACTCGATCTGTTTTATAGAAGAAACCAGCACCTTCCGTATTTGTTTGATAATCTAATGTTCGATCACGATCTGGTGCTGGTACAATTCTTATTTCATTATCAATTTCTTTATTTTTTGATCCATAATCATCAACCTAAATATTTATAGAATCAAATTAAAAAAAAAGACACTTTCTTTTGTATTTATTCTTTACTTTAAAATACAGTGGTACTTTTGAACAATCTTGTTGTGGTACAGTGGTTTGATAAGCACTAAAACAAGCTTGAACAAGTGCTAATGCAGCTTGTCTTGTTTTTGTTACAAAACAATGACATTCATCAACAGGTAAATGACGAGTACGTCGAAAAGTTACAGCAAATAATGGTGGATTACGTGTATTTTCTATTCGAGCTGCAGCTGGTGAATCTAATGGTACAAAACGCCAACCATTGGGAAATTCTGCACCTGTTTGTGTTCGTGTTGCAAAACGAATACTTGCACAATAGACAAGAGAACGAATTGGATAAAATAAAACAACAGATGGATCACGAGCAAATTGTAATTGTAAACCATTATCATATATAGATAACCATGCTTCAATACCTTTCAATTTAAAAAAAAAAAGAGAATTAATTGTAATTCTTGAAAAAATTTAAAAAAAAAACAACTTTTTTACTTACCTCGAACAACTTCTTTACCATCGACTGGATACCTTCGAGATAATGGTTCTTGTATAGCATCAATACCACGTTGACCTGATGAAGAAATAGCTGTACCCAAATAGAGTACACCACATTTAGCCCTAAGTAATAATTAAAAAAAACAAACAATAATTGATCTTTATTTTGTTATTTTCTTATCAAAACCGTTTCCCACATCATTACAACTATAATTCATGTATTTAACCAATCAACTGTATTTTAATATGCATGACTGATAAAAAAAAAGATAGGAAA
This sequence comes from Rotaria sp. Silwood1, assembly GCA_905250075.1. NCBI lineage: Eukaryota > Metazoa > Rotifera > Eurotatoria > Philodinida > Philodinidae > Rotaria > Rotaria sp. Silwood1. The sequence continues at coordinate 102,953 of CAJNOP010000080.1, forward strand.
GTATGAGCAAAATATCCAACATATGATTATTTCATTTTTAAATAGATATAATCGTTCATTAAATTTTTGAAATGAGAAGAACAAGTTTTATATCATTAATTGACTAATTTGTATGTACGCTTTATCAATCAGATAAAAATGTTCATATCTATTGACGTTAATACAATTTTGTTTTATTCATACAATTTTGTGTTGTTAATCAATTTTTTTTAAATAGAAAAAAACAAAAAAAAAACAACTTACAATGGTTGAGAACCATCAATCACAATTGGCCGATATTGAGTTTGTTGTTGTTGTTGTTGCTGTTGATTATTATCATAAATATTTTCATCCAAAATCATATGTGATGAAAATGGTTCATTATTATCAGAATAGTTAATTAATCGTGATGGTTCTACAGTTTGACCATTTTCATCAATATAGGCATATTCAGTTGTTGGATAAAACATAATTCGAATTAATTGTAAATATTTAGTAATTCAAAAATCAAGTCGATCCGAACATTTGTTTTCTATCGATTGACATGTGAAATAGTAATATGGAGAGAAGAAAAGTGCAGTATTCTTATCATTACTACTTACTAGACACAATAGATGATATGCGATATTTGATGTTCATTGAACCGTGTCAATAGAAAAAAAAAGGACTGTGTACCAAATGAATGAATCGAGACTGGTGAATGTGTTATTGTAAGGCGGTGACGAAGATTGCTATCAATTTTTCTTTTTCGTATTCTCTCCTTTTTTTTTGATTGTGGCTCATTGCCAGATTGCTTATTGACCTTTTGTATATTTTTAGCTCATACACAAATATCTATATAGGTCACTAGTTAACATAATCAATAATTTTTTCAATTGAAAAAATAAAGAAATATGTTCTATAGTTTTAAATTGAAAAAGTTCTTTTGATTACGCAAAAAATTTTTCAATATCGAAAGTTCTTATCAAATCAAATAAAATATAATAAAATATAAAATGTTGATAAAATCAAAACGAATTCGATTGTAAAAACATATGTGATAATTTTTTGATAAAATTTTGCAAACTTATTCTTAACTGATATGAAATAATTCGATTGAATATTTTCGATGTTTATTTATATCATAAACAATAGTCGTATATATATATAGTATTGGTGATATTAATATTGTAGAAGTTGATTTATGATAGATAAATTAGTATGTAAACTATTGTTTTTTAAATGAACTGGCTATTGTACCCTTTGGCTATTGATAAAAGACATACATACGTACAATAGAGTGGTTTACTCCATGAAATTTTTCTTTTTCGTAACGCAAAAGTCTTACATGATCTATAACACAATGATAATATAGAAAGTTTCTGCTGATTGACAATTACTATTACGTAAATACATCGAAAAGATATACAATTACTGGTGATTACATTAGTTATACAAGACAGAGATGTTCATGTCATAGTTTTTGTCGCCTCATGGGTATGGTGCCCCTGCAGTTAGTTTTTAGTTTTGTGGCCTTCCCCATCGATGGAGAGACTGAGTTTTTGAAATTCAGTTTACCCCCCGATCATGGGCTCCATGGGTGGGGCACATGGAGAAACAAAAGGAAAAGGTTATTTGCTTTCCAAAAAAATATTAACACAACGGAAAAAACAATAAAGACTAAACACTATTATCAAATACACAATAAAAGAAAAGAAGAAAAGGTTATGAAAAGAAATTTCATAACAAAACATTTATTATATTTCATAAAAAAATAAACAAGTTGTTTTCATCAAACAGTCATTGTAATTTTCTTGAAATTCATTTCACATATTTATTTGAATAAGATATATAGAGAGACAAGTATGTACAACACAAAAAGATATGACTGAAATTCAAAAGAAAAAAAAACAGAAACTTCTACTTGAATTGTTTATTAAGACCATAATAACGTCATCTTACTTCATTCGTATTTGCATTTCTCATTGCACGAGCAAGGAATACATTATCTATTTGAGCAACATCTAATCGATTTCTTCGTTCAGTAATAGAATATATTTCTGTACATATATAAAGTGCAAAAGTAAAACACAGTGTGCCTAATAAAGTAATAAGAAAACCTCAACAATCTCGTCATATTTATTTTCAAGCTTTTCTATGAACTTTGAAATTACAATTAGACTATGGGGTCAAAAAAATTTACCATCCCATGGACCAGACCATACATGGGGAATCGTATGAGCGAAAATTGAACACATTGGAGAGGTGGCGGGGCATGATGGAGCGAAGTATCGTCCCATCCCTAATTAGAGCATCACCCCATGGGTTCTCCATGGGCCCCGGAGCCATGGGTCACCCCATGAACATCTCTGATACGAGATGATAAACCCCCGTAGCAGATATGTATTGTTATGCCCCAAGCAAGTTATTAACAAAAAGAAAATTGTTTCCTTATTCAAGCGATTGTTTTGTTTTAGACTAATTATTATAAACTATTCAGTAGATCTTGTAAACAGTTAAGAATACGTAAAGGGTCTATAAATATATGTGATTTTATAAATAGCGAAATTTCAAATGAGTCAAAGGTTAAAGAGTTTCTTTTTTTTTCAGATAATTGGAGAAAGTTATTTTTTTAAATTCAAAATAAGTTACTACAAAGTTCAAGCAATCATCTGGGTCATATCATGTGTCACTTGAAGAAATGAAGGGACGTTATTATTCTCAGATCTATCTCAATTAACCAATGACAGATATATAAACGCCTGAATGATCAAAAAAACAAGCATACTCATAACTTTTCAACATCATACATACAAATTGTAGAACGATAAAGAAAAGTAAATTCGAATACTTGATCATATTTATATTTCCTTTCAATAAAGGTGAATTATATTCTAATTTTGTTTGTAAAATAAATAAAAATCAAATGATTAATCTAGTAGAAATATTTTCACATTTACTGTCTTTGTAATAAGAAAAAAATCAATGTATAAAATATATAAGAGATGTGAAACTCTTTTCCTATTCGATTATATATATGGTAGCTATTTGAAGATGCAAAATATTTTCTATGAGACGTTTACATAATCAATGCAAAGTAACATAAATCTTGGTGAGCTATACTAAATGTTACATAGAATCAATATACATAAAATAGAGTAGTTATGCTTTATTTTCTTTGTGCACGGGATATTGTAAAAATGGAATCAGTTCGATGATAACATCTTTTTAATCAACTCATGCAAAAATACGCATATTGATAGTTGTTCATTGACGAACAAAACTAATATCGTTTAGTTTCTGTTATGTTGATACAGCCAATATGTATGGACGTCTTAAAAATATGTTCTATTTGATGATTTACTAGCGAAATTCGAACATGGAAATCAAATCGAATGAGAAAGTAAGCGCAAATATATGTAACAATGCAGTTTAATATATTAGCTAATATTGCTTTATTATTGATAACAATAGAAAGTACTAGGACGATTCACATGATAAATATATCTTTATTATCAAATCAAACATTAGTTGATGATGCTTGGAAGCATAAAATTTACCTGATTATGCTTGGTTTTAAACATTAACAATCTGTGTTAATAATTCTTATATCTCCTTTGATGATAAAAATACAGCTGTTAGAGCTATACTGGAAATATTTCCTCAGAATTTCTATTGTTAAATTAATTTTTAACATCGAAGAGTTGTTAATGACACTAGGTTTTTCTACTAAATCTCAATGAATAATAGATAAATGACATATTAATCTCTCCTTTTTTTTCAAATATTATTCGAACAATGCTGAAAGTTTTTTTATGCGTTACTTTGAACATTTTTGTGTACTCAAAAAGTGAGTACACTCTAGAATCGGTCAGTATGTCCGGTCGTTTACACGATAACTTTTGAAAGGAGAGTTCAATTGCGATGAAATTTTCTACACAGTTCAGTCTCAACAATATCTCGGTCGAGTTCGAAGATGAGAAGAATTGGCCGAGCCGTTCCTGAGTTATCGCAAAAATACTCATTTTTTCCTATGGCTTCCTATAGGAAAATCGACCTCTCTCCACATTCGTAAAACACTTTCCCTATCATAGTCAAATGAAACCCCAACTATTATACACCGTTCGATACAGAATTTCACGAGCTACAAAATAGTATATAAAACATAATGAAATATAACTCACCTATTGCAACGGTAATTAAACGGCAATTGGTTCTGTTTGTGTTCACACTCTAATTGATCGACAATTAGAGCTCTGTCTTTCGATCATAGAGATGACAGTTCGAGGTTTTTTGGGTCGGAGAACTCCAATCTGAGCTCCGTTTGCCTCGAAATCCTATTGGTTGAGCAGTAACCAATAAAAATCAAGTTATCGGAAAAACGACTTTCCTAGGGTAAATCAAGGCGAAGAGTTCAAATCTGAGCTGTATTCATCTGTAAATCCTAATGGTTGAGCAGTAGCCAAAAAATCAACTGTTTATAGAAAAGGTTTGTCAGGATAATTTTTATGCCCACACATTCTAGGATGACTAATCAGTCTCATTCACTTTTTGAAGTACACATAACTCTCGGATTTAAATTCGAGGTTTCCACATTTATTTTTTCGCTACTAACAAATTATCGAAAAGTAATTTAATAAAATGTTCGTTCATTTTCAGCGTCTTGAAGAAGCCTTAACAAATCAAAAAACATTCAGTGAATATCAGAATTTGATGTTCTTTTAAAATATGACTTAAAACACTTGTAAAACTTTTTAAAGAGTTATGAACTGACATTTTCGAGACCCATCAGTTAAATTTAGACGATCTTCAGCTTACCAAAACTTAAACGAAGTAGAAGCGAAAATTATTACACATACAGTGAATGAAAGAGTCAAGATTTCTCTATAAACTGGTATACTCATGAAAAGTTTGCTTCAACTCAGTTGTCAACAACAAGTGTTTTAGTGAGGTATACCTTGTCAATGTTTTCGTTTTCTATGAAGAATAGACTTGCAAAGTGAGTTCCATCCATGTTTCCAAAAACAAAAACGATAAATCATAGCTAAGATCAAATTGGAAAGCGTAGGTGTTTTTTTTTCCTTAAAAGTATTGTTCCTAGAGCTTTGAAGAAGCAAATACTGAGGCATTGTCAACCAACATGGTTTTTTAACTCTTGCTAATTTTTTTAAAAGCTGCTGAATTTCATAAGAACCAAATTTTGAACAAAAAAACAAACGCAGCTCAAATTGATCAAAATACTGGTTAAAAAAATGTTGAGCCTGATCGAACATATCGTGTAGGAGACAAGGAAGGAAAATTTCATTTTTTTTTATCAAAAATTCGTTTTGAAGAAGACATAAAAAAATATAAAATTTTTTTACATGTATCTTTTGCCTCTTCTGCTGATTTTGAATTATGACAGACTATTATTTATGTCGAATTAAATATAAATATAAAGAACTATTTCTAAAAAAACATTCGTAAAACCAATAAGCAAGATAAACTCATAGGATTGCCATTTGAAAAACTAGAAGCTTTTTTTCAAGATAGAGATTCTCAAAACTATGCTATTTCAGAATGTGGGTGAATATGATTTTGTCGATACTTGATAGAGGACAGTTCAACACAACTTTAGAAATGAAAAACTTGAGATCGAACGATTTTTCTTTGAATCAGATAAGAGGTCTCTGATGAGGCTGAAAAATAAACAAAAAATTTTGTTCAATTACTTTTCGATAACCTATAATTTTAATAGTTAAAATATTTATATTGAATTTCTTTGTTTTTTACATATATTCGATTCCAAAAGACAAAGATTAATATCGTTGACTGAACACCTTAAAATTTCGGTGTTCAAATGAAATATTCAGCTAGATTTTTTTATTCTGTATAATATGTTTTTTTTTGTTTTTTGTTAGTTTGTTGGAACTATGCAAGACGCGTATGTGTTTGTGTATGTTTACGACATATAACAAAGTCAAATGGAACAAATAAACGAAACAAATAACTAGAGGCGCGAAATAGACAAAAAAAAAGTAAAGAGAAAGAGAAACATGCACACGCCGAAAAGAAAAAGCAAAACAAAATGTCACACACGCACACAAAAAATGACACCAACTGTATTTTTTTTTTCAATAAATGTTCAAAACTTTTTATTCCTATTGAAATGAAAGAAAAAGAAGAAAACAAATACTGTGTCAAGAATCGAGTAATTGAATTTCATCAACAAGATCATTAGATTCGAATTCATATTGTTGATTTGAATCATCATTATTATCAAATGAAAGATTTGTACGTTTTGTTTCATTATCATCGGTGAATTTTTCACTATCGGCTAATAAACGTTCTTCTTCATCACCATATTCATCGACCTATTTTTTTTTTGAAAATAAAATTTAGAAAAAAAAAAAAAAACTAAAGACTAGAAAATCAATTGAATTTACTTCTTCATTTTCTTCAATATCACTGGTTTGAGTTTGATTTCTTCGTTTTATTACTGGTTCATCATCATCATCATCATCATTATTATTAGTTATTTCATTTGATGTTGCTCCAAGTAATTCATCTTCCATTGTTTCAGATAATGTTCGTTTTTTACCACTTTTACTTAATGATGAATCTTCATTAAAAGATATATCAAGATTACGATCTTTAAATGTTAATCCATTTTTTCGTACCTAAAAGCAAAAACAAAAAAAAAAACGATTTATTCTATCTATTTTAGGATATATTTCTTCACTATCCTTTTACTTAAGGATAGTTCTCCTATCGTGACTCAAAAATTTTTGTCTTTTTTGTGATTAGTACAAAATCTAAAATAACTTTTATCTACGGAGTAAATTTTGGAATCTAAAAACTGTATTGAAAAGTTAAAAAGAAAATGCGAGAAGAAATCAAATTAGAAAAAGCTCTATTCAAAAAAAAAAATTTGCGTTTTTATAGAGTTTCTTCAATATTTTATCTTTTTGAATTCAAAGATACTCACTACAAACAGTTTTTACTGCTTGTAAACAATATTCAGCTCGATCAAACCTAAGGTCGAGTCCAAATTCTACTTCTATCCTTCAAAACTATTTTAAAATCATATTTCACAAAATTTCATATTCATACTTTATCAACATCAGACTTTGAAGGATACATAACAAGTAATGAATTATCCATATCATTCGATTGAATTTTTGTAGCTCCAGATTTCTATAGAAAAATAAAAGAAAATAAGTAATCTTTTAAATAATAAATCAATATAAACCTTAAGAAATTCTTCTAATTCATTTTTTGGTAAATCTTTTATATTTTTAATTAGAATTTGTTGTTGTTTTTGTTCGTTAAATTTCAATGTAGCATTCGTTGATGATTTTATTGTTGCATCACTTTCATTGAGAACATTAGTAAAATTTAAAGATGATTGACCTAATGTATTACTCATTGCACGACGCTAAAAAGAAAATAATTTATTTATAATAATAATAATTATTATTATTAAAATTTATTAAAACAGTTTACCATATCTGCTGATGTTTTAGCTCGAAGAGTTTCAAGTTGTTTTTGTAAAGTTTGTGCACGTTGTTTAAGAACATCTTGTTGACTAATTTTATTTATTGTTGTTGCTGTTGTTGGTTTTGTGGGTACTGTTATAGATGATGATGATTTGATTGGTGGTGTTAAACGAACTGCATCTTTAATCATAACAATTGTTGCATCAACTTGTTTCATTAAAGCACGTATTGATTCTTTTTCAACATTTGTTTCAGCTGTTTCAAGTTTTTTTAAAAGTAATTTTTGTTGTTGAATTTGTTCTTCTAATAAACCTTGTTTTTTACGATGAATTTCTAAAGCTGCTTTTTTTGCTGCATCTTTTTTTGTTATTGTTGATGATGGTATACTGGGTTTTTTTGTTGATGGTAATACGGTTGGTTTATTGGATGGTGGTAGATTTGTAGTTGTTGTTGTTGGGGTTGGAGTTGAAGTTGAAGTTAAAGTTGGTGTAGGAGTCTAAAAAATTGTACCGAAGAAAATTTTTTATATAAATATAATATGAATATTTTACAGTTTTTGTTTCTTCGGGTTTATTTGTTGATATTGTACTTTGTTCAGATTTATTTCCTGATAATTGTTGCATTTTCATCCAGTGAAGTTTCATTGGATTAGGGGCATTTGATGGTGGTTTTTTTGTTGATGTGATATCCGCTGATGATGGTTTCTGTTGTTGCTGTTGTTGGGTTGTTTGATTCGAATTATTGTTATTATTACCAGCAGATTGTCCCTAAATTGAAATAGATTTTTATATAGAATAAAATATAAAACAGTAAAACCTCTCTATAGTGGACACCCTTCGGACCTTTCAATAGTGTCCACTATATGGAGGTGTCCACTATGAGGAGGTTAAGTGTTTTTCAAGAACAATATCTTTTTCGAAGAAGTAGGCACGATTTTAGGCATCTGAAGTATTAGTGAATAAGATAATCGAATAGAGCAAGTTATTACTTCTGTTTTCATATATTTTAATTTTTGAAAATAGAAAAATTAACAATTGTCAAAATAGTCTTTGATAGAACTTTGTTTCGCCGCTTTCGAATCCAGATAAATGTTCACTTTTTCTTAATGATAGTAACAAAATGACACAAGTTTTACAATGGGATTATTTATCTACACGTCTTCTCTATTTAACACGATGGACGTCTTCTTTTTCTATAACTCAGACGTATTTTTTTTCATTCCACCGCCTGATCAATAAAGAGTCATTATGTTGTATCATCGACGGTAGTCATTGCGACATTTTCTTTGAGTTCATAACTAGTGTCCACTATATAGAGGTTGTTTATGCAAAAGGGTCCGTGAAAAAGTGTCCACTATATGGGGGTGTCCAAGGTGTCCACTATACGGAGGTTCAATTACAGCAAAAATCGTTTGGTCGAGTCCCAAAGTGTCCACTATAACGAGGTGTCCACTATGGGAGGTTTCACTGTATAAGAGAAATTTCGTCATAATACACTCGAACACGATTGGGCAAAACTAAATCATTACTTGAGCTGATCTGGGTCTGAAAGGTTTCATGCACGACTCAGAATTGATTCAAAACAGTAAGAGTCCATACTCCAGCATCAAAATGAGTTTCAGATAATACCACACAATGATACTGACTACGTGGGGAAGGAGAGAATACTGTTATAGTCTAATGAAAAGAGATGATCGTCCAACTTAGAGTCTGTAAAAGTTTAGTTACAATCTTTTGGAATTGTATGAAAAAGAAAAATTGATTCTACTATTTCCTTGTTTTATTTATAAAATTATAGTAATTATAACATGTTATGTAATATCGGATTGTTCTTATTTTGGTTTTTCAGGCATAAAAGCTAAGAACAAAATATCGTGTAATGAAAGAGTTGTTGTTAGCATTCTCTTTTAAAAATAAACAGTCAATGACCAAATAGTACTAAAAATATTTTGACTCGAGTGATCTAATCCCACATTCGAACGCATGCTACTTGCTTACTAAACCCTTCCGATTATTTTTTTGAAAATTCGAGTGTTTCTTTTTAGAAAAAAAAACTTACTTTATTACTGTTATGCCAAAAGATTTTGATAAAACGATTATTAAACAATGGTTGAGGATTTTTATATGCTGTTTCAGCTTCATGTAATGTTGCATAAGCAACAAGAGCTGAATCATGTGATCCATCATAAGCAATCTAATAAAAATATAGAATTATTTTATTATATGAAAAAGATAAAAATAGAATAAACAAAGAAATATTGAATATACTTGAACGTTTGTAACAGTACCAAATTTACTAAAATGTTCATTTAATTTTGAAATAGTATTAAATTCAACGGGAATTTTACGTATTTCAAGTGTTGCTGGTGCTGATCCAGATCCATCAGGTTTTTGCCCTTGATTTTTTAAAATAAAAAAAAAAAAAGAATAGATATTTAACTATTAAGGAAAAAAAACATACATGGACGTTTCCATGGTCGATTCATATATCCATTATTATTATTAGCATGACTACTACTATTACTATTATTAGTAGGAATAGTAGTATTCGTATTAATATTTGAATCATTATTTGATGGATGTTCATGTTGTTGTATTCGTCGATCATTTGGATAAGATCCAGTAGTAACATGTCGTTTCGTATGAATCACAGGAGGAACAGGACCACTGGATGACATACCCACTTTAAAAAAAAAAGAATTCCAATAAAAATTTATTTATAAGAAATTAATACAAATAATTCTACTTGAATCATTTTGTCGCATTTTTGGTTCAAGTGGTAATGGTTCAGCATTAGTAACAACCGTAACAAGTGTACGTTGTGGATTCATCATTAATTGTTGTTGAGATGCTTGAGGTTGTCCTGGTGGTAATTGTGGCACTTGCATACGTGGATGATGATGCATTGGATGTCTCATAAACATCGGTGGAGTTGGATGTGGTCCATGTTTTAAATCAGGTGCTTCAGGATTATATTCATGATAATGAGGATGAAGATGAGCTGGTGGTATTCCATATTGTTGATAAGGTGGATAATAAGCTGCTTGTTGTTGTTGTTGTTGCTGTTGCTGTTGTTGTTGTTGTTGTTGTTGTTGTTGTTGTTGTTGTTGTTCAAAAACAACAGCATTTGTACCATGATCATATGGACATGAATCTCCAAGTGCACAATAACCTTTATTTTCAAAAAAATCACTACATGGAATTTTTTTGTATAAAAAATTTGTATTTGTTGTTGATGGTTGATGAATTATATTTGTTTGACGTGATGGTGATGAACGTGATGATGAACCGGTTGATGAATGTGAATATGAACGTTGTGTACGTTTAGCTGGTGGTGGTGATATTGAACGTGAACGTGATGATGAACGATGTGAACGTTGATTATTTGAATTTGTTGTTAGACGATAATGTGATGATATTTGATGACGATTAGCACCACCACTACTTGTATTGACATGTCGACGTGGATTTGGTGAATGATGACGATTTGATGATGAACGATATGCATAACGTCTTTTAATAGGTTGAATTATTGCTCCAGATGATTGTTGTTGTGTATTTATTGAATATTCAAATGATGACGTTGTATGAGAAATTGATGGAATTTGTTGTTGTTGCTGTTGTTGTTGTTGTTGTTGTTGTTGTTCATTTTCTTGTTTTGTTGGTGATGTTAATATTTGTTGTTCAATTATTTCAGATGATTCACCTGATTTATCATCATTGATTTCACTTGCTTTTGGTTGAACATTTTCCTATTTGATAAGAAAAAAAGAATAAATATAATAATTAATATAATATCAAGAATAATTATTAAACAAACAACTTTTTTTGCTTCAGGAATATAACGTCCATTTCGAATAACATCAAATAATTGATCAACAAAATCTTTTGTTGCTAAAAAAAAGAAAAGAAAAGTGAAGCTTTGTATTTAGAAATAAAGTTCCTTTTGTTCTGTGTAAATCTACAAACCTCGATCAAGAAAAACTTCAAGTCGATCAATACAATTTTCACGTAATTTATCTAATGGTTTATCTTTAGCAACGAGAGCAAGAACATAACGAGCTAGAGCGATTGGTTCAGCGTCGCATCTTAAAAAAAACAAACAAACTATCATTAAAACGAAAAACTATACTAAATAAAAACATACAATGGTTCGAGTGTTGCAACGAGCCATTCTCGTAATGCTACTTCGTCGTCGATAAACATGTAAACAACGGTTGCTATATTTATATACAAAGAAAATTATTTGTTGCGTTACAACAAATCTACAAAAAAAAAAAAAAAGAATTTTATTTTGTAAATATCATTTCATGCAAAATTAATTAAAACTATTATTATTATTATTTTTTTTTTTATGAATACATTATAAAAAAAGAAAGAAGATCAATGTGATATATCTGAACTAAAATGGACGTGAGATTTCATGCATTAATTATTATAGATGAATATTCTATTTGACAGATTGCGATGATTGTATAGGATAATAAGTAATTTCATTCGATAAACGACGAATTTTTCCTTGAGGTATAACTGGACGATTAAATGCTGTTATTTTTTCAATATGCTTTATTAACCAAACGAGTAAAATAATTGTACATATCTTTTTGATGAATAAAAACAAAAAAGAAACAAACCAATATATAACCGTTTTTTCTTCTTATCTAAAATATAATCTTACCTGTAGAAAAGCAACACCAACTGTCACACAACCAAGTGTGATTAAATGTGGACGATAAAAACGGTAGAGTGCCAATGAACAACCCTTTTTTCGGAACAAAAAAAAAATTTCATAGTCGATTAAAAATATGTTAATATATCATACATGTGTTGCAATAACTTAATGCAAAAAAACCAAAATAGATGTAAATTGATTCATATCGAACATCAATAGTGACTAATTACTACAGAATATCCCTGTCTATGTGACTTTATATGACAAGTATGTAGGGTTGAGCGCGTCAAGTTGTTTTTTTTTTTTTTGTTTTGTACTTATTTATATCACGAATATTAACAAGAAAAGTTGTATGACGCGGTTTCTTGCTTCTAATTTTTTATGCACATAAACAAAATAAGAATAGACTTATGTTAAATAAAATGACAGAGTGAATACAAAAAAAAAGAGGATAACAACGAAACATAAAAAGAATCAAAAGAAAAAAAAAAAGTATGATTATTTTCATTTGTGAATTAGACACTTCATTTATTTATTTACAATGTCAGTTAAACTAGAAATAATATTATTCTCTTGTTCTTATATTCAATAAAATATTTGTTTTATTAATCAAGGTTCTGATAATAATCTTTTTTTTTTTGCTATTTTCTAAACATTTTTTTTTCTTTTTTCATCAAGATAAAACAAAAAAAGTAATTTGTATGAAGGAAAACGTAAATTTAAATAGATTTACAATTAAAGTCATATTTATTAACATTTAACTTTTAATTATTCAAACATTCATGTAAATTTATAATGCAAAAAAAATTATTTGTTACTTAGAAGAACTTCCGATAATAATAATTTCGAATTAAATTTCATATAGAAATTATCCTCATTGATAAATCGTTTTTGAATTGAAACTTTATGCATCATATAGAATCTAATGATGCAATGAATACTTCGAAATGAGTTCAAGCTTTTAACTTTATGTTGCAAAGATCCTAAACTTATACAAAATTGCCACAATCTCATTCAATAAGGTGTTCTGCAATTTCTGAAATTTGAGATCATTATCTAGTCTTGATCCAGCAATAAACATTTCAAAATCGTTTTACTTTTTCAAACTTGTTAATGTATATAAAAATATAGGAAGGAAAAACTTGAGTAATTTATTGTACTTGAGAATAAGTCATAGAAGTAGAAAGTGATGTTGTTTTACTGAGAGAATTTATTTTTAATGAAAACTCATCTATAGACAACAAAAAAACCATATGATGAAGTTATTGAATATATAGAGAAGAAAATGAAATATCTTTTATAATGATGAAAATAATATTTTTTGTATATACCCATAGGCAAACGTATAATATTTAGCGAAATTTTTGTTTTGTTACTATTTATGAAAGAAACTAAATAATAAACTTTTTCATACAAAAAGTTTGAAAACTATACTATAACTCTGAATGTGTTGATCAAATATCGATTAACTTCGGTCCGGAGGCAAACAAAAGTCGTACTTGTGAATAATACTACTTCGGAGAACCCAAAAAAAACAAAAACAAACTGTTTTTTCGAATTGAAACGTTCTCAGATCTTAATAAAAATAGTTTATTGTGAAAGTTTCAAGTGTTTAAATTTGCTACTACATAAGAAAAAAGTAAAAAATATGTTCTTTAACCACAGCTCTATCTTAGAATAGAAACAACTATAAGAGTTAAAACATTCACAAGAAATTATTTTCATTAAAGTTTGTTTCTATGTAAAGTTTTACGTCAAAAAATTGAAAAATCAATTTGTCTAAGAAAGATTCATAACATTCATTTAAAACCTATCATAAAAATTTTAGTATCTCAATAGCAATAAGTGAAAAGCTTGTCTAGATATATCATTGAAATAGAACATTTGAATACCTCATAAAATATATTTGATGGATGTTTTCCATATGGTTTTTGAGCACATTGTGGTTCATATGATTTACAACAACTATCAGGTACAGCTGAAGCCATTGATAGATTAAAATTTGAATTTAATTGCCAATCCTTTTTTATTTAAATAATAATAAATTATATGTTTAAAAAACAAAAATTTCTTTATTTTTTCAATTTACTTGAAATGATTTTGAACCACAACATCGAAACTAAAAGATAAGAAAAATAAAATTATGAAAAAAAAAATTAATTAATTAATTAACATACACGTCTTTGCATTTGATCAAATGTTCTTGTTTTTCTTTTAACATAATAATATTTATGTTGAATTGTTTCAAGTAAATTTGTTGATAAACGTTCATCAAGCTAAAAAAAAAACAAATAAATTTCTTTGAATTTTAATTCAATTCAACTAACATTAACAGTATAACCAAAAGCTAATAGACCAGTAGTTATTTCAAAAATAAATGTTAAAATTAATATTAAAAGTGTCTAAACAATTATTATTTTAATAAAAAAAAAAAAAAAAAAATTTAATATAATTGTTTGTTTGTTTTTTTTTCTCTTTTCTTACTAATTTTAATCCTTTGATATGTTCAGTCCATGCTGTTATAAATAGAGCAATAATTGCTATACATGTTATTAATGTAGATATTAATACTAAATAAGTTGATATTGCATATAAATATGCTGAAGCAAGTAATGCGTATTTATGTTTTGTTATAATTGTCCATGTTGATAAATAAAATAATGATAAAACAGATACCAAAAGAATAAAACCAACAATAATTATAGCTGCTTTTATACCAAATATACTACAAAATCCTTGATTATTTACTGCAAGTCTGTTCGGTTTTCTTGTTGATGTTGAAGGCATTGAGAAATTCTATTACAATCAAAAGGATAAAAATAACAACTGGTAAGAACGAAATTGTGCAATAAAATGAGTAGAATAAAGATGTTCTTTATGTAGAACATAGTTAAAGAAAAATAGTAAATTAGACATATGCTTAGATATACAATCAATTAAGATCAAATTTCCTTATATTATCATGTGGTCGTGCCTTGTTTATTTCGCCTAGCCACTCGATCTATTTGTTTTTTTTTCCCTTCTCATCCATTAGTTAAAGGCATGATAACTCTAACATGGATTTTGATTATAACTAATAAAAATTAATAGTATATAGATGGCGTGAATACACAATGCCATTATGTTTTGTAAGAATGATTGTGATGCAGGAATACGCAATTCATCTCTTCAAATTTCTTCTGACAAAAATTGATCTTAAGTCAAGTGAATTTAAATCGCCTGAAGTTTTCAAAATATGTTAGAACTATATTGGGAAGACGATGGTAAATCCTTCAGCTCTATACCACGGTGTCTTTGAAAGATGTTCATAGAATAAGGATCAAAAATATCCCACTGTGATAATCGAAAATTCTCTGTGGGCCTTCATTCTATGTACTTAGTCTTGTTTTTTCAAAAGGGCTGTGCCAGAATGTAGGGCATGATAGAGTGCCTTCTTTTTAAATTCTCACTTTTTATTTGAAGGAAAGTTTATTGTTCTGAACAACTCTCAAAAGATGATGCTTCAATTATAAAACTTGTATTTTATGTAATCGTACCAATGCTTAATTCAAAAAAAAGGAATTCTATAATGTCTTTTTAATAAAATGAAAATAAATAGTTGGATTAGTCAGAAAGTTCTGCTACTTTCGAATATTTAGTCATAGAAAAAAAAACATTTTGCTAGTCTGTATACATTAAATATTCAAAATTGGCTTCGGGATGTTTGATACAAAGTTTCATTGTGTCTATTCATTTCTGAAAGGTCTTTTAGTATTTGTGAATATGTATTTAATTGATCTCCTTGATTATTGCTTTACTTCAGCTTGTAACATTTGTATAAGTATCAAGATTACGGTGCAGACATTTAAACAACTAAAAATCTGAAAGAGCAAAGCCAGGCATACATAGTGAATGAATCATAACTTAGATTTTTTCCTCTTGAAAATTATTAAAGATTGAGAACAATAACTTGCATATATGATTTTGCATTTTTTATAATGCAAATCTATTTTATTTATCGTTGCTGATATGAATTTGAAAACAGAGGTGACTAAAAACGCCTACTTAGAATTTGTTTTTTAAACTGATAATTGTGAAAATTCGTATGGGCATTTTAATACATAATAGATACCGCTACTAGAATAAACCAACATGAAGAACAGAAACAATGAAAAAGAAATTTTGAATAATTGTTGTTAGAATTTTCTGACTACCGTATATGCATAGAATGAAGATTCATAAAGAATTCTAGGTTGCACGACTAAAAGGGAGGAAAATATTGACCGTTTTTCCTGAAAAAAAAATTTTATCACGTCTTGTTTTGAGTATTGCGCAGACCTTTGAAGAATACTAATATATATTCTGTAAAAAACCGACTTTTTAAATTATCTCCTATGTGTTCGATTTTGTTTTATTGCTTTTTCTGTCATCCGATTCGTCATTTCATTCTTCATAAATCGATTAGAAAATAATACAAAATTGTTTTAGTTAACATGATGGAAAAAAAAATAAAGATACATCAAATACGGATAGGAACATAGTGAACGATCTGTACAAATTTTAAAGACTTGTATTAGTACCGTTTTATGAAAATATATCAAATAATAATTACGCAAAATTCGATATGCTGCTAATATAAGTACATCATAGCCTTCATCTTATTGAATTACAGAAAGGATGATTACGGACACTGATATAAAAAAAATTAGCTACTGCTCTACTTTTAATTTTTTCTTAGTATTATTTATTCATTTAAATTTAATCTTTAGTTTCAGGAGGAAAATCCAAAAAGAAATGTACTTTTTCTTTGTAGATTTTAAGCACATGTCATCATGTGGATTGACAACCCTCGTGCAAAAATTGTAAGAGTACTACAAAGCTTTTAGCAACATTTAAAATTCAAGTGATTGTAGTAGTAAAGTACACTGTAAGTTTTTTACCTTGTGCATATGTCCACTGAAAAGCAAACTTTGATCTTTTTTTTGATTGAAAACTATTCATATTCTTATTTTTGGAAGCCACATACTCTCTAGAATTTAAATTTCTTTTTTTTTGCGATTAATCGTTGCAATAATTCTTTTTTTTTTAGAATATAACTTTTTATTTCTTCTGTATCTCTTTTTTATTAGAAAAAATACATTTAAAACTTAAAAAAAAAATCTTTTGAAAGATATAATGATTAAACTGCTAGTCTTTTGTCTACAACATTGTTTAAATAACGATCGTAGAATCGTGCTTGTGGATCATGTTTATAAATTTTCGTAACTTCTATTGGTTCTTCCCAATCTTTGCTATGTGCCTGTCGAGCTAATGTACCATAATATTCAGTTGGAAAACGATTTGTATTTGTTTTTTGATGATGATGATCACGTATGATGGGTGGTAAATAAGAATTTTGATTATAAATAGGTGATGTTGGTACATGAAATGATTCCCGTGCCGATTGAAAATAAGATGATCGTTCGGATTTTTTAATTGAACTATCAACAATCTGCAAATCAGTACCCTGATTTGAACCGGATGGTGGACGACGTCGAATATGAAGGCTTTGATGATAATGGTTACTTTGTTGAGAAGGAATCGAAGGAGAATTATGTGACTGAATATGATTTTGATGATGATGACAATAATGTTTAGAATGACGATGTTTACTGTTTCCTTCAATATTAGAAGTTAAAGAATTTTTTTCTGATATTTTCGTACTATTTTTTGATCGATTTGTTAATGAATTGGATGTTATAATTAAACTATTTGAATCTTGAGGTAATTTATTGGTATTTGATTGCACATAATGATCCATTGAATCATTTTCAGTTTTTAATTTACGACGTTGTTGTTTTATTGTACGTTTTGTTGATTGTTCTCGATATTCGTCATTATCAGAATTTTCAATAGGTATATGTTGTTGTGAATAATTATTATCATGATTATCATGAAATGTTAAATGTGATGATGTTGGTGAATTTTTTTCACTATGATCATGACGTTGTTTATCTTGATTGGATCGAATGATTGATACACCATTTTGACGAAATTTTCGTGGTTGTTGTTTTGGTTTTATAGATGATGTTGTTAATGCAGGTTTATGAACATGTTGTGTAGGATCAAGTAATTCATTTGGTGTTATCTGACCATCAAGTGTTTGACGATTATGCATAGTTCGATCAGAATTCTTTACTTTATAATAACCCCAATATGGATAATAATTATCAGCTAATTCTTGTGATTTTGTTTCAGATAATGTAGCCCAATTAGTTTGATTCGATGTAGCTTTATGAACATTTTTTTTCTTTTTTCTCTCTTCTTTACGTGAAAGTTGACATTGAATAGCAGTTGGCATTCCATTTTCTTGTAATTCATTACCATGATATCGAAGATTAGGAGATTGTTTTTGTCCTAACGATAACATCGAAGACGGCGTTGGTGTTGGTGTTGGTAATCGTTTAAAAATGGTATTAGACATCTGATTCATATCATTTGATGATGCAACAGATGATCGTTCTGATATATAAATATCTTGATCATCATCGTCATCATCATGACTAATATAAATCATCGGTTTTCCATTTAGTTGTTGTTGTGAATCCAAATTTTTTAAATGATCTTTTTTAAAATTATGTGTCATGTTGTTTTTTTACTTTTTTGAACGATAATTAAAAAAAAAGTAGAAATCGTCTGATACAAAAAGAAAAAAAGAAGAAAAATGAGTAGGTTATTTTTTTCTCAATCAGTTCGATTTGTTTTGTTTGAGCTCGAGTGCGTTGACGGCAACAGTATGCGTCTGTTGGTGATGTGATTGAAGCACAATTTAGAAAGAAGAATAAGCAAACATAAACAGATGTTAAATCAACATGACCATCGTCTAATACTCATAAAAAAAAGGGTCTACTAGTTACCGTTAGGAAGAAAAAAAAACAGAACTGATACCATACAATTTCATATCGAAATATTGAAGTTTGATTTTCACTAATAAGATTGACAAGTATCATAAGGCACACATAACTGTTTTCATTACAACGATGATTGGTCAATGTTCAGATATTGTGATTATTACAGAAAGGCAGAAAATTTTCATAGGGTTTCTTGAGAACGAAATGAAAAATCGGTCCATGCACAAAGCAATGAATATTTACACATCCAATACAAATCTTTGTTTATATGTTCTCTATCGATTTTTTTCTTATATCGTCTTAATTATAATTGAGAAATATATTGCATTTAGAATATGAAGTTTCAAAGAACTTTTTAGATTTCCTTTCTGTCATTATTTCAAATTTCTTTCTTTCTGTTTTTTTTTTTGTATTGCCAGATGACTTCAATTCAATGATCGTAATAGATTTATCATTATAAATGAAATAAACCAGAAATCTTAATCGAGAAAAAGTTTGAATCCATTAAAGGCAGTCGATTTCTGGATGTCGTCTATATAAATGATATGATGCAGATCACTTTGATAACCCAAGATAACATTTATCGAAATGTGTTAACATAATACAAGAGGAACTGAATATTTAACTAAAATTAGAAGATGTTGCAAGTATAGCTGACAATCTAGTCGAACATAAGCAACCAATAGTAGATACAAAGATTAAAATTTGTTCTAGATTTTAAAATGAATTACAGCTTTCATTCTTATGGTTTACCATCGTTCGATGGATCTCAAACCAATAAGTTGTCAAGTATCTTTTCATTCTTTCGCATCGGACCAATTCCGATATGTTTCGTAATTATCGACAATAAATCATGATGAGAAAGAAGACTTCGATAATCTCATATTCTGAGTTGTTCTGTCAGTGAATTCTTGACAAAATATCTATTTTTCGTTATTAAAATACTCATGGTAAAGTATTGCCATGTTCAGCTGTTATTTTTAAATGTTACATCACGTAATTCCATTTTGATACGTGCTAAATTATGTATCTCATCATCTAGAATGTCAACAATACGAAATCGACTTTCAATATTTACATCTAAATGAAAAAGTTTGGTTCTTATTCAATCATTAATGCCAATTTTTGTTAGAACTCTTCAAAATCTTTTATCTTCTATCGATAAAAAGACCATAACTGTAACTCAATTGATTCTTTTCGACATCAATTACCAGTTAAAACACGATCATACTCATTACTATGATTGCCTTAAAGTTCAATATCATAATTTTGGATATGGATTGTCTTCGATATATGTGTCAAATTTGTTCTAATTGTCTGTATAAAACATATATGAAAAAATTGAAAAGCAAAATAGAATCCATATTGTGACACCGAAAAGCTCTGTTATACATTCAAAATATAAATGAAACTTGTCCGTACCAATGAACTACATGTTTTTCATTATATTCATGTTTGAATTATTCAACCGTAGCTCGTGGCTACTTCTATATAGGAAACGAATACGTCTATTCTAACGGATAAAATGGCACCCAATGGTTGTTATTCAGACATTGATGAAATAGTCCATGCCAAGCATCAACCGTTGAAATTAAGCATAATCTCGATCAATTAACGAAAGACTCGACATGAAGTTGCATGACGTTAATTATAATTGGAAAGTAGGAGTATCAGGGTTCTCATTCCTTAGAGTTCTATTCCTATCAAATACAAATCCACCGAAGAATTCGTTTTCATCTGTTTTTCAAGATGCTGAAATGATTAAACATATCTATTTTCCCACTTTGTCGCAAGCTACTATGTGTTTCTGAGTACCGAAATTCTCAAGTCTGTTGATCACATATGTAGCACAACAATAAACCAGATGGATGCATAAGAACTGGTTTTAGCAGAAGAAAACTAGTGATTGATGGAACATGCAACTGGTGTCATGAAACTAAACATTTCCTGATATTTCCTGTGACTTCGAGTTAACTTCATGTTATTTCAGATGGAAACTATCAGAAATCACAGTAGATCTCACTAGTCATGTAAGTCATTTTTTGTCGGAAAAAAATATGAGAAAAGTTAACATAATCACAATATAATAGAAGTATATATTACTTGTATGAAAGCACTTCTCGTCAGCGACGAACATGATCACCAATATTTACGAGATGAGAGTCAGTGAGACAACGAATATTAGGCAGAATAACATCAGATCCAATATGAGTACCAAGCATACGAAAAAGAAAAACAAAAAATTGTGTTCATGATAGATATGGTCCGACAAAAGCAGAAAATTCGTCCATTAAAGTATGGAGAAACTGTTGTTGATAAATAATAACCTTTGATTATGCGAAGTGCGAGCGTCTTTTTGTAAACAAGATTGAATAGTGATAGACTATAGAATAGAGGATTGGGTTAAATCAACGTCATAGTCGATTCAAAAATAAGGAAGAGACACAAATTCATTTATTTTGTTCATAAAAAGTTGCCTGAATCATCATCTATTAAATTGGGTAAGCAAGAGAGTGGAATAATGTTACTATTGCGGGCGGCGACAATTGTTCACAATAATAATGTGATGTTATAATCAGAAAATAATCAAAAATATCGAAATTTCATTGATCATTCTCATTATTTTTGATAACAACCGATTTAATAATCATGAAGAAATCGATTATAATCGATGTAAAATGTACAAAATTAGGCTAAAATCCTACTGCTTTAAAAATGGTTTTAATAAAAAATAATCAGAATAATCAATGAAATTTTGATATTTCTGATTATTTTTTTATCACATGCATAGATCTATCCTTTTCAGTACCCAGTACTGGTTGAAAATTAGATTGAAGATGGTGAAAACGAAGGGTGATGAAACAAATATTATGGATGATTGCTTTTATCATGAGAGGACATCTGTTTGTCTTTCAGTAGTTGAGAACATTTTTTGTATATTGGCTGATTTGTAACGAGGTCCATTTTTTAATTTACTGATTGCCCCATGAATTTAATTCTCTGTAACGAATTACAAATAATAATCATAATTTATTAAACGTAAATCCTTCTTATACCTATACGCAAACAAAAATAGGTAGAGGACAAAAAAGTAGAGAGAATGAGAGGATGAAAAAAAAAACAGATTGATCTATATATACATATACATGCGACAGTGTATTTGTATAGTGGAACGGAATCACATATGCATTTATAGTAGTTAGGAGAAGATGAAGACGCAAGAAGGAATACAGCTTGCTACGTTTATCGAAAGATGAATCGCTGAATAAAGTAAAAAGTGAAAAATTCATTAAAGTGCTCTCGAACACCGTCTGTGATTAAGCAATTAAGTATGAATACCATGATAAATGCAAAATATATAAGTAATCTTCAATAGTGTCCATGCTTTATGCATGTTTGAGCCGATATCTGGAACGTAGTCAAAGAAAAAGCGAAAAAATAATTAGATAATATATATAAACTTTATGTAAGTTTTACTAATCAGGATTGTATTGTTCAGAATTATATCAGATTCCTTTATAGCAATAGAAAAAAGATTTTTGATAAATTGTCCTGCGTACGGTTCATCGCATAGTTCTGTGTCTTAAACTGTACCAAGGTAATTATTAATTCGACTTGAAATAAAGAATAATAAAACAGATGTAAGAATAATGCTTGTACTTATCGCACCAACTATCACATTTTATTGTTGGATAAGTACAAGTTTGTTTTAAGTGTTATTTTGTCTTCTGAATATATACATCATATATTTTATTGAAATTACGGGACCATAACTTTGCTCTCAATAGAATTTCATCTTCTTAACGAACAAATTTAATATCAATGAAGAAATCCTGAAACTTTGAACATGAACAGACTTAATAGATTTATATTAAGTTGTCAGAATTTTGAGCATCTTCGTTCTTGATAATTGAGAATGAATAAAGATCTGTTCAAGACATTAATGCTGATTGATGTCTAAGTTGCTTTTATAATCACGAAGCTTTTATCTTACAACGGTGTCCAGAAACCCTTGAAACATTATATTCATGAAGTGTTGTTGGTTTGTTGAATTCTGTTATTCAATCGATTGCCAATATGTGATTTCACATGTTCCCCAAACAACTTATAACACTGTAAGCGCCGATATTTATTAAATTGAGGAAAAGCTAACATTAGGTTGTTCATCTTTCAATTTATCGAAGAAAATTTTGCAATAACTTTATTTAATATGCAGTGGCTCATTCGATTTATTGCACAGATGGTTGAGATGATTCCAAATAAATGATGGTTTTTGTATAGTAGGTAGATTAATGCAAATAAAAAGAATCTTATGTAAATGTTAATATTGGCCATATCATGTGATAAATTAAATTATAAACCAAATGAAACTACTGGAACTATTAATAATGTTCTATGGTTGAATTGTTTTGAATATAGGGTACTACTTTTCTATATATATAAATTACAGAAAGTATTAGTTAGAAATTTGTTAAAACAAGAGTAAAACAAAGGTAAATAAGAAAGCTTAGATTTCCATATAGGACTGATATCAGTAGCAGTAGCTGGAAAATTTTCAAAGTTTTCGTTGCCTTGGTGATGGCGGCTCAATTGATTAGTATACACTTCTATTTGCATTTCAGAATTCAAAGGAAAAAACTGTTTTTGTCTACATCTGATCAAAAAGCATATCAAACTGGGGTCAGAGATGCCACTAAGTCATTGTTTCAACGAACGTTCATGGTACGATAGATCAGGTAAAAGAATTCAGCTGAAAGACGTAGGCAGGCTGAGTAGGGTGTGAGCCTGGGACAGGGAGGCAGGCAGATATGGCCTACAAAAAACTGGTTTGTTCCAATCTTTGATATTTACTTCTCACGAATGTTTCTTCTTTGCTTTCATGGTTCTTTTCAAATTATGAGCAGGCATCAAAAAGAACTACTATTTAGTATTGTACGTCATGTTTCATATTCTTTCAAAATTATTTGTGTTTCATAACAATCTATATTTGTATAAGAAAAATGATCTATTTGAGTATCTACAACAAAACGCGTCTTTGATAGCATTGAAACTTTTCTAGCTGAGTCGTTTTTACGAACATTACTTGGGCTATAAGACAGAAGACGCGCAGATCTCTGGAAAACCTTGGAAAAAAGAACTTCATCTAGTCTTAGGGTGTTGGTGTAGATGGAGAGAAGATCCACACTCACACCTTATTTATCTATATTTTTTTTCTTTGCCCCCCACCTCTATATTATTCATTCACTAAATAACTAATCAGGTGTTGGAGAAGTTTTTCGTTCCTTTAGAAGAATAAACTATTTCATATCATAAGATACATCACCACTATTTCATGGATGTCGTTAGAAAACTATGTTACACTGTTGTACTAATCAATAAGCATATAATATATAATCTGTTTTAATCTACGTTACCCTTGAAAAGCTCAACTGTCGGCAAACCTTTTTTTACTATATGTTCAAATGTTTATGTATTCGTATGAGTGTCAATGGATAGATTTGTTTATTATTGGTTTAAATAATTTATCGAAAATGGTAATGATGAATCAATTAATTGTCATTGACGTATAGTCTTATATTGAATAATTCTAAATCAAACGTTTTTTACTACATCACAATATCAATCAAGTCTTTATCGAATACGTCAATTTATTCAAAGGCTATAATTTTCTTTTTGTTATTCTTTTTTTTTTTTTTTATTAAAAAATATTGTACGAAATGAAAAATACTTATTTCTACGAAAAATATTTGGACAAGCATTAATAATAATAAGCACTTGATTCAATACAAAATATAAATAAAAATAAAAATAAAAGTAAAGGATAATCATGCATATTTCTCACACCTGATTAAATAACAATTTAATTATGGTTTTTTTTCTTCGACTATTTGGAGTTATTCTAGAATCGGCCGATTATTCACGAGCAAAACTGGCTTGGTGGGTTCTGCTTTTATGAGGTTCTTTCCGAAACTAGAAAAAAATAAAATAAAAAAAAAACCAAATAGAAGAGTAGAATTATTTAGTGTGAATTGAAAAATAAATATTGAGTTTGGTCTCGTTTGTGTATGAGTGATAAATAGTGACATTTGTTTGTATACAAATGTGTGTGTGTACGAAAGAAGAACAAATAGTTTGTCCGTAAGGTGCAAATATGTGTTATACGTATATACCAAACAGTGAGTGACTTATGTCAGTGCAGTGTTCAGTGCATGACCAAAGGTCGGTGTTTTCTGACTGGTTGTAACGGATCGAGACCAATAGTTGAATAAACATACGTGTCATGTGTTGTTATAACTCCTGTATGAATTTTTTCAAATAAACGATTTAATTTTCGATTTAAATCTTCAATCTCTTTTTTTCGTGGATCGATTTCTTCATGTTCTTCATTTAATAAACGTTTTGGTTTAAGTATATGTCGATCAATTATTTGTATGACATCAAAACGATTTATATTTTGAAGTGCATGAATTAAATCATCGAGTTTTGCACGTGTATGAAAACGTCGCCATTTATTTAATGCATCTGTTGCTTGATCCTAAATAGAAAATAAGTAAGTTAATAATAGATATATATAGAAAATAAATCAATCAAAATCGATATTAACACGAAAGACATCGCCACGATGGTATTTGTCATCAATATAATTAATATCTTTTGATACTTCTTCTTTACCACGTAACGGATAAAATGGTAATTGCCAATAAAGTCGACTCCAATCACGTCCTATATATTTTGATATAAGGCGTATTGCTTTGGAAAGATCATCTGACAAAAAACAAAAAAAAGAATTATTTTTATTAATAATTAAATCAAATTATAGATAAGAATAACTGAATATAAATCATTCTTGGCTTTGTTAATAACAAGAACACAAAATATTCGATATAACCTAGTGCCTGAGCCAGAAGTGTACAGTGTGTATTCTTTGCACAACAGACGGACATGTAACTTGTATTCTCGAAAACGGCTTTCTTTAACTCAGAAATGATTTCAGATCACTCAAAAAATCATTTTTAAGAAAATAAAGAATTTTTTCAGAGAAAACATCCACGTACAGTTTGAGCAAATTTCGATTTTCGCAAATACCAAATATTTAAATTTCAAGTTTTCTCTGATAATCGATATCAGACGATATGCAGAATTCAAAATATCTACTAGGTGTATCATCGAGATGGTTTAATTTTATCAAATATTGATTTTTTTTAATCGATACCAGTGTTTCTAGGGGTAATATTTTTGAATTCCAATTGTGTTACTCTACTTAAAATTTATAACAAAATATTTTAATCTATTATTTATAACATATAGCAAAGTTATATTTATAATTATTTGAATTGATGAAAGGCTAAATTTTTGTTACTTTTGATGTTTAAGAAGAAACCCGAGCTTCCTTCTACTAGGATTAAAAAAATCTATCGCTAGCATTGAAAAAAAAAGCTTTCAATGAAGTTATACAGCGATTTATACCTACCATTATCATCTTCACCGGAAAGTTTTGATTTGACAGGTAAAGCATAAAAAATTTTTTGTGGTAAATCATCAGTTGAACGGCATCTATATATTTTTCGTATAACTTGACGACAATTTGTTACACGATTAAATTCATTTTCTTTGAGAATTTTATCTTCTAATGCTAATTGTACTGCATGCTTAAGTTTTTTATATTCAGCACGCATTGTAATTAATTCTTGTTTACGTTGTTTTAAAAATTCAATACGTCCATGTAGAGCATCCATTTGTGTTTTTAATTTTGGTAATTCTTTTGAAAATTGTTTTACTTCTTGTTGAAATCTTTCAATTGATAAATGATTATCAATACTATCATTTTGATCTTCAACTTCTTTAAGCATTTTTTTAAGTTGATCTTCATATACTTCATATGTTAAACGTTTAGATAAATAATCACGTTCTTTTGAATCTAGACGTTCTTCAAGTTCTTCAAGTTTTTTTGTATTGATTTCATTTTCTTGTTCAGTTTTATTTAATTGTGTTCGAAATGATTCAGCCTATTGAATAAAAAGAAGAATTTATGTTTAAAATTTTTCTTTTAATTTCTTTTGAAATACTCGATGTTCAGCTTGACTAAGATGTGCTTTACCAAGTTCATATATTTTTTTTACTTCAATAAATTTTTCATCAAGTACTTTCAAGGATCTAAAGAAGAATAAAACAATGTTTTTGTTTTTGTTTAATTAGTGAATGTTTACGTTTGAATAAATGATGTATATTTTGTATCTTCAATTAACCATGTTTGAAGAGCAATTACAGCTCGACGAGCTTCAGTATAACATTCAGGTAATGCAAATATATATGAAAGTGATGTACAATCACAACGAACAGCTAATTCTTGACATTCTTTTGATAATGATGATAGAACAATACCTTTTGTATCTTCTACACGTTGTTGCATTTCACGTAATAATTTTAAAGATTTATTTACTTGAAATAGATGTAACCAACGAGATTTTTCATATGTATATGCTGTTTCAACATATTCATCCTATGAAGATAATGTTAACATGTAAGGAAAAAAAATCAACATGCAATGATAAAATATTATTATTATTATTATTATTATATATGAACATTTCTAGAGATAAACAAGATTAAGAATATTCATGCACATGCAAAATATACTTTGATTCTTTGTCTGTAAAATATCCATAGAAGATCCTAAAAATCTTTTTAATTTGAATAAATATTATTTTTTGTACATCATTATAAAAGCGTTAGAGATCTCATTAAAAATTCAGCAGGGTATCGTCCGAACTTTTTGAATACAAAAAAAAAAAACAAATCGAAATTTATTTACTGATTCAAACATCGTTTCTACACATAAAATTTATGTCATATGTAACAATCAAAGTTGTTTCATTTTCATATTAAGATATTGGTATATTAGTTAGAGGTCGAAATGACCGATAAAACTATTCTTCAATTGATATACTTAAAAAAAATCAATTTCTAATAATCACAAGACTAAAATCAAAATTTCATTTTTCTATAATTAACTGCAAAAAAGATAAGCCTGATATTAATAAAGCAGTCAGAATTGCTTGTACTTCAACATGACGAATTCTATGATTGGCTACGGCTAAAAGTATTATGACATTCATATAATTGCATCATTAAGGTTTCTTTCAAAATTCATAAAGAAGCTACTTTCTTTTTGCATATGGAAATTTATTACTTCATTTTTTTTTTACTCTTTATATAATGGCAAGAGTTTGAAATAAAAAAAAAAAACTATATAATCCTTCACATCTTCTATGAATGATGTCTAATCCGAAGAATTTTATAACTTATCAATATAGATATAGATCAACAGCAAAAGTATATCAATCAACAACAAGACACTTACGGGCATTTTTTCTTTTTTCTTTTTTTGAATAATATCTTGAATATTTTCAATATCATAAAATGAAAGAAAATATTGTTCCATTAAACTCATACAATCAGCTATTTTATTTGCTAAGATTGGTATTTTTGAATAAAGTTGTTCATTTGTTTTATCCATAATACGTTGCATTAAAAAACAACTTTCATCTGATACAGATCCAATGAAAGTACCTGTTCGTATTTCAGCAAGTAAATCTCGTATTGTTTTACCATTACGAATATCATGTAATGAACGTGTATTACGTAATGAATTTAAGAGATGTGACCATGAAAGAAGTGTATTAACAGGTAATGATCGTTTTGATGTTTGTATTTTAGGTGTAATATTTAATGATGATGATATTCCTTGATAATAATCATTTTCTATTTCATCAATAAATGTTGAACATTCATCAAGAACTTTGTCAACATATCTATAAATTTGATCATAAGATGTTGGTTCAGTAGTTTTTGACCAAGCTTTTAATTTTTGCATAGATTTTACTTTTGTTTTTTGATCTTAATATATTTTAATCGGATATAAAATGGGAGGGGGTGAAAAATACTGAGAATAAGTAGAAAAAAAAAGAAAGAAAACAAAGTAAGTAATTTTTCGTTTTAAATAGCTCTTCAAGATGAGAATTTCATCGTATGATATTTTTTTGCTTTTTTTTTTTCATTTTCTTTTTCTTCATTTTTTTTCCTTTCTCGTCAACAACAAAACACAATTATTAGTTCTGTTTTTTTGTTTGGTATCGATGTTGTTATTATCTTAAGAATGCTAAAAATCTTTTAATGTTGCAAAACATTTTCAAGACATATTAAAAATTCTGTTCAATATGAATTGACATGTCTTATAAATAGTTTAATATTGAAAGAATTGAGTTATAAATTACCAATCGAGAAAAGAAAAGATCATTAATCAATAGAATCTCGTATTACATATAAGTGATCGAAGGAAATGCAAAGATCGTTTTACTGTTAAATAGACTGTTGTACTTTTATATTTTTCTTATCATCAATTATGATCGAGAGTCATCAAAAATAAAAATAAGTACAAAAAGCAACATTATGGTCGTTATGAAAATCTTATTTCATTCTTTTTTTCCGCTAGTAACCATTGAAGTTTGATAGACAATCAACACCATTTTCAGACTATTTGTTAAGAACAAAAGGTAATATTCTTTTTTTTTTCTTTCTTTCTTTCTTGAAAAAAGTAAATCTTATCTTATATCGTTTAAAGTAAAAAAAACAAAAACAAAAACTTGAAACAAGTCAAACAGTTAATCGATTACATAAAGAACAAACATAAAGACACCAAAACCAAAAAAAAAACAAACTCTTAATTACAAAATGCGAATGTGTTCAAGAAGAAAGATGATCCTAGAA
The DNA here is from genome assembly GCA_905250075.1 of Rotaria sp. Silwood1. Lineage (NCBI taxonomy): Eukaryota > Metazoa > Rotifera > Eurotatoria > Philodinida > Philodinidae > Rotaria > Rotaria sp. Silwood1. The sequence continues at coordinate 132,696 of CAJNOP010000080.1, forward strand.
TTTAGAGAACACGCGGTCTTGTATATGTTGGTAATTTATGCGTAAAAAAACCCATTTCGTTAAGAATTATTTTTAATAGAAATAAATGAAAAACAATTATTAAAAAAGCTAATGCTATCCAAAAGATTATTGGTAAACCACCAAGTTTATGACCATGTCGATGAAGTGCAAGAACATCATGTGAATGAGGAGGAGCTTAATAAGAAAAATAAACATTATAATTAAACATAAGAAAGAAATTCTTCATACCTATTTCAACTTCTTGAACATGTAATGTTTCTTTTAAATGTGTCATATATTCAAAATCTTCTGTTATATAAAGAATGGCTGTTGGTGGGCTTGTCATTTTTACTGGAAATCGAACTGGTTGAATGCTATATAGAAAATATCAAATAATTACTATATTGATTATCTAATTGTAAATACATCAAAAACAAAAATTTTAAAAATTTGTTAAAACAATTCCTCAGTTAAGGATGTGCGAAAATGGGATCAAAATTCATCAGGATCATGGAAATGAGAATTTGCTGAGACTGACATGGCGACTATATATTATGACTTGAACCGAATTATCTTATAAATCATATCAATTAGAAGATAATTGAGAACATTACGCAAAATAGTGTTAGTCATCCATTGAATAAAAAACACAAGTGTTGAAGAATTTTTTCTACATGTCATACAAATAAATTCTTGAATAATTTTTTCTAGATCGAAAACGAAACCAAAAAACATTTGATCCTGCACATCTCTATCCTTACCGTAAACATTCTATACACACAGATCCACATGCATTTAACTTCTAATAAATAACAAAGATAGATCTTAAGATCTATGTGATGATATCGATCAAATAAAATATGTTTAGTAAACATCATGAATATTAACTTCTTGATAAATACAAACAAATTGAAAATAAAATTTTTCAACAGTCAAGCAAAAAATAAACGAATCTATTTGTTAACTATTGCATTGAAATATTCTAATTACAAACTTAAAAAATGGTATTAACTAAAATAATTCTATTAAACTCATAGATTATAGTGTTAATCAAATAATGACATGTCATATATTTTAAATTAAATTATTATTATTTTTAATTGTGAAAAACTTTAGATTTATAATAATCTTAAATGAAAAATTACACCTATTTTAAATCGATAAATAATATATTTTCTTTTTTCATGTATTTATGTTACATTTTCTTCTTCAAATAGATGCTGACATAAATGTCGATTTCAAGGATTTATTCTTTGCTTTCGAATTCAAACAAAATCTCATCAAGTGCATCATTTTCAAGTATTCTTTCTCATATTCAATTATCAACAAAAAAAAAAAAGAAAAACATAAACATAAACAAACCTAAGTTTTGTTGGCGTATCTAAACAACCAGCATCACATGCATATGCTTGAGCATTTTCACTATCGATTGATACATCAATAACAGCACGATTATCATGTCCTACTGTAATACTTATATTTATATGATATTGTTTACCAAATTTAATTGAACGAAAAAACATATCACGATGAAGTTCTTTTGGATCTAAATACATTTCAAGATGATGATTACGAAAACGTATACCACCAATTGAAAGTAATATTGATTGTAGAACACCATTGACACCTTTATAATGATATGTTAAATTATTTTAATAAAATAAAATTAAAAAAAAAAAAAAAAAAACATCATACCACTACGCATTAATGTAAAACAACCTTTACGAGATAATGTTGAACGCCATAGATTACTTAATTGTGAAACAGCTAAATCATCACCTGGTGATACCCATAATGTTTTACCAATTCTATTAAAAGAGAAATCATCTGAACTGAAATTTGAGTTTAGATTTTTCTTACAAGAAGATATCATTAAGGCTAGAAAAAGTCTAAAATAATTCGTTTTACATAGGTATTTGAGGTGAAGTAAGAATCTTTTTTTTACTGAATTTTTGTATTCAACTTTAGGAATATATTCAAGGAAGAAAAAAAATGATTTCTATGCTAGAAATCATTTTTAACGCCTTAAGAATGAAAATAATGACTGAAAACGATGAAAAACTATCAGAAGCCATTAGAAATCACTTGAAATCATAGAAAATCTCTAATAATATAATTAAAAATAACTTCCATATTTCTATCGATTTTCAATTATTTTTCAATATCCTTGGTGATGATTTTTGATTTTTTTTTCTTATTTCTAAGCATTTCCTATAACATTAGTTTCTTCCTTCTTAAATATACCTATCAAATCAAAAAGTAAAATTTTAATATCAAGTTTTGTACATGAATAAGACGAATGATCCATAGAATATTGTAAAAGTTTCAATCGAAAAGAATATTCTTTTTTTCCAAAATATTGAATTTTCAAATAAACTCAAGTTTTGTATCATGCACATAATAAACAAGTATTCTATGATACTTCAATTTTTTGACAAAAAGAACATTCTACAAATCATTCAATCTCTTTCTATAAGCAAACTTTTATGTCAAAATTATTTTTACAATTATAAGCCTGAATTCATTCGAAAGTTCTGTAAAACGATCTTATTTTGATTTCAAAAAGTCTATCAGGATGAATGCTATTAAGATTGTCCTAATCTTATTGAGATAATTTTATATGTTCAAACAACAAATATGAGTTCGAATAATTTTCTTGTTAATAAATTAAACTTACAATGTTGAATGACTTTCATAACATTGATCAATTTGAAAAAGACTTTGATTTAATTCATTTCTTTTTGTTTCATTTATATTTAATTCATAAAGTGGTGCAGGTGTTGAACAAAGTATATAATAAATTGTTCGATTAATAACATCACCATTCATAGTTGATGGTGCTAATGAACGACTCATTGTAAAACCACTTTGCCATATTAATGACCATGTATCAATATGTTCTTTTAATAATCTTATTGATGATATTGATAAAGCATCTGACATATCATATTTAGCTTGTTTTTGTAATTGTTCTTGTATTTCTTGAGAATAAGTTTTATTAAGTAAAGAATTTTCAGAAATAACTGAAGAAAATTTAACTACAGTTAAAATTATTTGTTTTTCAGGGCTAAAATTTAATAAAATATTTTAATTAATATAAATAAAAAAGAAAAATTTGCAAATTTATTTGTAGAACTTACCTACCAGGTTTAACATGACAATTTGATATAATTTTATTTGTAATAATAACATAAATAATAAAATTATGTTGTCGAATAGATAATTGATTTGTTATCATTGAATATATATCGTTATTTGAATCAAATTGAATATCACGTTGATCAAGTTGTTTTAAATCATTATTTGATATTTGATTTTTTTGTTTAAAATCAAGATCAAGTGAATGTTCACTTGGATTTATAATATCTATTTCTTGAACAATTAATGATGGCCTTTTTCGATGTATATATAATAAATGTGTGACATGTGCTGAACGTTCTTCACTAAATTTAAAACATTGAATACGTCTTACAAGACCTTCTTTCATTTGTAGTATTGTTGCACTAGAATCTTCCCATGTATCCGAAGAAATTCTAACAATAGGAGAATAACCAGTGGAAACAAATGATGAACGAATATCAGTTAAAAGTTGAATTTGAGATTGACTTGATAGAGAAAGACCAAGATAACCATTGCCTATTAAACAAAAAAAACAAAGAGAGAAACATATGCATTAAAAAATGAACATAATGATACTGTCTATTGAAGAATTTTTTTAATTCACTGTTTGTTACCTGAATGATGTCTTTTTCTTTTTCATTAGATGACAATAGAACATTGCACATACTTTTTTTGTGTTAAAAATTTCGATATTCTTCTTTTAATCTAATGTTTTTATAGTGGTATATATAAAGCATGAATTTTTCATTTTTCTCAAGATAAATGTTTCTCAATTAATAAATTGCTTTGAAGTCGAGACTACGTGCTTTGAATAGAACAAAATGAATTATGAATACTGTAAAAGCAATTCAGGCTATTAGAATATTGATGTGACAATATGGCATTTTAATGGTTGTTTTTAAAGGAATATCGTGTTACTCCTGAGTAGAGTTCGGCTGTTCTAAAAAGTACTCGGAACCGGAATCGGAATCGCAGTTCTGACTCTGAATCCGGTTATTAAAAAATAAGAAAAAAAGCAATTCCGATTATGTGTTTACAAAATATAACATAAAACCAGAATCATTAAATCATCAGATAAATACGAAAATTTTTCAATGTATTTTGAGGAATTTTCATTATTGAATTATTCGTGCTTAAAGACGCCACATATTTTAGTACTTATACATCGGATTCTACTTTTCCGGAACAAAGAAAAAACTAATTTTTGAATTTCAACTTGAAACTCAACCCGTAGGCAATTAGGTTCCTCATCGAAATAATTATAATTTTGTTTTCATATAAGTTTCTTACTTTTATAATGATTCTCACCGTGACGAATATGAAATTTTAGTGAATACGACGATCCGTAGTCACACAACATGTTTTGAAGTCAATTTATAATTCGTATTGATTCATCTTTTTTAGTGTTTTCTGTCGAGAAAAATAGTTCGGAAGGGAATGACGATTGTCCCTCTTCTCCTCTCGATTCACTATTGAATTTTCAACAAATTATGTGAAATAACTGTTACTATAAAATATCTAAAGATATATAGTTACTTTTTTATTTAATGATTCTGTTATTCGAAATCTTTTCTCTTCTAACCTGTGAAGGGTAAACTGACAATTTCTCCATATTGAATTGGTTCATGATTAAAAATAGCATTCATTTCAGCTTGATCACGTAAAAACTGTTCCAATCTATTTTGTAAACATGCATCATATTGAACTAAAAAAATAAGTAAAAATAAAATTATGAATCGATTTTTTTAGTTTATTATTATTTTAACACATACTATTTTGATAAGGTACTTGACGAGGCATCCATTTTGATAAAAGATATAACATAGTGATAGCACTGATAATACAAAATAGAATTGATCGTCGAGATCTTAATTAAAAATAAAACAAAAATTATTCTATTAGAAGAATGAATACGGCGAAGTAAAAGAAACATATTCAATTTTGATATCAACAAAAAAAAAAAAACGTACTCGAATGATTCCTAAGAAAACAATCGACTAACTATTTCTAGTTTAATGTGATCTTATATCTACTGTATAATAAATTACAAAATCATACTGTCGAATAATATAAAATCGACCACCGATTGTTATTCCAAAATGCATATTGTTTTTTTTTTTTGTTGAAAGAAAACACTTAATTAAAACCTACATCAATAGAAATATTTTGATTCAATGATATTTAATTACAAAAATCAATAAATTTTGACTTACCTACCTTCGTTTTAAACGACGATATGTCATTCCATATCGACGATCAAGAGTTTTCATTATGTTCTAAAATAAAGAAATTGATAAAAACAATATATACATTAATAAACATCTTACTTTCAGATCAATAATCATGACAAGTTGAGTAATAATCGAATCGAAACTATCGAGCTCTAGTATACATATTTTTATTGGTCGATTAATAATGAACAAACTTTGATATACTCTTAGCGACATCATATAAAAATAATTTTTGTTTTATTTTAATTAATTTATTTTAAATTATAATATATATAATTTTTTCTATTAAAAATCTAATATAAAAATGTAAATATAAATAGAATATAAAGGAAGTCCAATAATAATTAGCGTTGTACTACTTGAATGGCTGTTGTCTTCGTCACCATCATCACTTTCGACTCTATTACCAGCTTTGTTTGATCCATCTCGATAGGGTTGTCATCCATCACCTTGTACTTCTTCCCTCCTGTACTATGCATTTCAAACTTTTTTTTTCTTCATTGACATAAACCGTTCTTTACCTTGTTTCTTTTGTGTTTTTTAATCCTTATCTGTTGCTTCCTGTTATTGTTAAAATTTTATTATTTGAAGAAGTTGATAGAAAGAAAACTAGCAAAGATGGATCTCAGTAAAATCAATTTAAGTAATTATATACCTGCAATGCCTTATAAAGTTCGTGAATTATTTGACAAAGCAACAAATATTGTTATGAATTATACGGAAACAGAAGCAAAAGTTGTTGAAGCAACAAATGATGAATCTTGGGGACCACCTGGAAAATTATTACAAGAACTTTCTCAACTATCATATTCATATGAACATTATAATGAGGTACATTATATATTATCAATATTATATTTATATTTAACTTTTGTATTATTATAGGTAATGGGAATGCTTTGGAAACGATGTTTTGGACAAGACAAAAAGTATTGGCGACGAACCTATAAAGTACGTTGTTCAACATTCTTGACAACAAGCTAAATAAATATTAGCAATTAGTAGTCTTTCTTTTATGTTTACATTGTAACTCGATAGATCATTGAACATTTTCAAGAAAATTAATATAAGACAATGGTATTGTATCATATCATAATAGATTTAAAGATGTGTAGGATTACTCTGCGTTATTGTAGAGGATAGGGTAAAATGGGGTCAAGGTAAACTTGTTGTAGAGTAGAGTGGGGTAATGGTAAATATTTTGTAGGATCACGATTAGAAAATTTTTCTAAAGCAGGCTACGAAAAAAAAAAGACGTCGTCGGCGCATTTCTGTTGTGATACTATTTTGCAATTTATCACTTAGAGTTATAGATCGTAAGATTCAAAACTTTTGGATCCAGTAGAACTGTACTTTGACACTTACAATGAGATTTTCTAGTCTGAATAAGATAGCTGTGTCATAGATATGAGATACTTTTTCTCAGTATTTTAGATTCGGTTACTAGTACACTTCACGTATTTTTCAAACGAGTCGTCTGAAACATGTGTCGGATAGAATCAATTGAATCCGGAATTAATCCAACGTGCTCTATTTAAAGTTTTTTAGCTATGTTAATAATAAGGAACAATCAGATGAGAACTTCATAGGGCAAAGGTAAAAACAATTTTCTCAGTCAAAGTATAGAGTACGAAAAAAGTATACTCTGCACATTTCAAAATGCATACAAGATCGGTCGTATCGTTTCTTTTTTCTGTTCTTTTTCACAATATTTATTACTATACTTATAAAAATAAATTGAAACGAATTGTTATTTTTTTTTTTATGCATATTCATTCAGTTTTCGTTGAAACAATTAATATGCACGAAGTATAATTATGTAAATAGTAGCTGTTTAAAACACTCAACTGTAAATATGATTGTGTTCTCAAAGTAATAAATTTTTTATATCGTACTTCATCTGAAGGAAATGTTAGTATAACTAAAAAAAAAAAAAAAAACTCAAGCAGACTAAAAATTTTTATGTTAATTGCTTTGTATTAAAACAACAACTGGAACAGATGATTTCTTTTATTCATTATTTTAGTCACTTCTCGTTTTACTCTATTTAATAAAAAATGGTAGTGAAAAAGTCGTAACATCAGCAAGAGAACATCTTTATGATCTTAAAAGTTTAGAAAATTTTGCTTATACTGATGAACAAGGCAAAGATCAAGGCATAAATGGTAAAAAGATTATTTTTCTAAATGAAGTTTTTTTTTTAAAAAGAAGATTGTTTATTTATAGTGCGTCATAAAGTAAAAGAAATTATTGAATTTATTCAAGATGATGATCGACTTCGAGATGAACGTAAAAAAGCAAAAGTTAATCGAGATAAATATATTGGTGTTGGTAGTGATGCATCATCTTCTCGTTATAGTAAGTTTTTTAATTAGAAATTTTTTTTTTTAATATCGATTTTTTTTTTAGGTGATCGTTGGACTGATTATGATGATTCAAATGATGGAAATAATTCAACAACAAAAAGAAAAGATTTTGTAGAATTAGATGGTCGATGGCGTTCAACAAATCCATCTATACTTGAAGAAGGTTTTAATAAAGCCGAAGATATAGCAAGTAAAGTTAAAGAATTAGTACTTGATCAACGACGTCCATCAAATGATTATTCACCAGACATTAGGTGATCATTAAAATACAATAAAATTTGCTATGATGATAAATTTCATGCGCGTCATCTGATAATAGATTGATGAATGCATTATCTTATCCATTCATAATATACTGAGCAAATTTTTTTTGTAATAATATTCTATATGTATTTCGTTTTGTTTTTTTGTAGTGATGATGAGAATCAATATTCTAAAAAAAATACTCAATTTCATGATACACCATGGAAAGATCAAACAAATGATTATCGAAATAAAACAAAGGTAAATTGAATTGAATAAAGTAAAAGAAATCATTTTGAAATATAGAATTTTTTTTATCATAATGAAAATGATTCTTTTATTACTATACAATTATTAAGTGTAAATAAAATTGCTTTAAGACAAATTTTTAAAAGCATTATTATTATTCTTTTTTTATTTATTTATATAACTATGAATTATGCAAAGATTAAGTTTTTTGTTATTTCAAAATTTATCGATGACTTATGCCTTTCTTTTTTGTGTTAATCATATAAAATAATTTATTCATATATATATAGGAAAGTGATTTTCAAGTAAAAAAATCTCCAACACCAAGTAATACTGCTCAAACATCTGCTCAAAATCGAGTAAGTTGAAAAATAAATAGAAGATAAGAGAATTGTATGAAATTGTGAAAATGTTTTGTTTTTTTTGTTCTTTTTCGCCAAGCTTTCATTCATAAAAATATAGTTACTTAATCAAGAATATTAACGGATGAACTCGAGCTTTAATAATTGATGCACTCATATGAACAATATGATTCTAATGAATAATTCTTTTTCATTAGAACTTGTTTCATATTTTTGAATAATAAAGATTCTATCAGATGTTTCATAAAGAAGATATTTTATTCGATAGTATCTTCTCGTTTTATCGACAAGTTATTTTTTGAACTATTTCAGAATTATACAAAAAAATTCTTTCCTTAGAAAGTAGTACACTAAATAAAAACAAATGTTACCATCAGTAGAAAGACTTGAGAAACGTTTTCTATTAGTGTGTATGAGTGTAGATATTTGGCTTCTCTAATACCACACATGCATCCAAATTGGAAGGTTGGCATCACTGTCTTAATGCAAATATGAAACATTTTGACAAAAATATGAACAAGTCTCTTTAACATAAAAAAACAAAAGTGTTTTGGTTTTAATGAAGCAATATGAAAAGTATTCTTATTCATTTGATGAATATTTTAATAAAACATTACAATAATATTTTGTTCTTTTTATTTTAACTTAAAATATCTCTAGTACAAAGTTAATTTTTTCTTCATAAAATGCTACTGAATGTATCGATGACACGAAACTAAATAATAGTCATGTTATATGTATGATAAGGATCTTTTATTGCATATTTACTCATTTGTTTATTTAAACAAAAACAAAAAAATTATTTACTTTTTAAGTCTTCAACAACAAATAAAAAGCCACAAATGGTTCCACCTATTCCAATTCAAACAACACCTCAACCTCCTATTCCTGATTTATTAGGTGATGATGACGGCTTTACACCATATGTACAAGCTACAGGTGTGTCATCATCTATTGATGATGATTTTGGTCAATTTCAAGAAGCCTCTATCATTCCAACTCAACAAGCAACATTACCAATTTCTACGTAAATGTTCTTGTTTTTCTTTTTTTTATTTTATCTTATAAAAATCAAATCTTTATTTAGAACACAACCTTCTATTTGGCCAACAACAACAACTGCATCAATTGTACCACCAACATCAACACCAGCAACATTAATATTTGATCCATTTGAAACATTAGGAGAAACAACATCAACATCAAATAATCTTTTACAACCAATGAATTCACCATCACCACCACCAACAACAAATAAAACATTCTCAAATGATTTAAATTTATTTTTTCCATCGTCTCAACCGACTCAACAGACATCAATGTTTTTTCCTACTCAACAACAACAGCAACAATCATTTGTACATCCACAAATGTTTCAACAACCAATGATGTTTTCATCAACTCAACAACAATTTAATAAGCCAAATAATAATTCATTTAATGTAAGTTCAAAAATCCGTAAGAAATTCAATAAATAGAAAGAATAATTATCGATCAGAGAATACGAAAACAGCCATTTGTTATAGGCCATATTTCCCGATGTATTCCCTGAAGTTGCTAAACAAGAGCAACCAAAAGTTGTAGACAAACAGGTATCATTTGCTGTTATAACATATTTGCTGCTTATTATTAGGGAGTGAATTAACTAATTATATGATTTCTTTTTTTGTTTTTGCATTCTTCTATCTTATAATTTATACAGATTTGTGTGAATAAGGAAAATCTTTTATAAACAAAAAAAAAAAAAAAAATTTTTTTTTTAATGTACAAATATCTGTTATTTTTGCAGAATACTTGGTCATCAGCACAAGGAAAAATTGATATATCATTAAATAATCTCATACCACATACTCGTGGTGATGCTCAAAAAACTTCTTTACCACTCAATCAATTACTTAGTCCAACAAATAGTGGTTCATCATCATCGATGATGATGAATAAGAACACTCAATCGATGTTTTCAAATTCATGTATGAAAATAATAAAGAAAAAGCAAAAAATGTATATATGAATTTTCTTTATTTTAGCACTTCCAATGAACATTTCAGGCAATCCTACAAAACTTAAATAAATTATGAACAAAAAAGAAAGAGAAGTATATGTGTGCGTATATATGTGTGTGTGTGTATGTTGTGCAGAGCTTGTATATCTATTTTCAGCGTGAAGCTTTGTTGACTTATTTATTCTTTATTCAAAGTTGTTAAAAGACGGATTAATTATTGTACAATTAAATAAAATAATTTCTTGAGTTTTTCTTTTTTTTTTTTTTTTGATTATTCATCAAAATATGATTAATCTGCATTTCTTATTATTTTCTTTTCTCTTAATTTCGTCCATTTTCTTTTGTTTGCACATTTTCTTTAAATTAATTCTTGTTTGTCGAACAGTGGAATTCTGTTTTTCTTTTTTCGTTTGGTTAGTTTTCTTCTCTCTATATTTCTGTCAATTGAATTCCTTTTTTTCTTCTTCTATATATATATATACACAAACATTTATGTTCTAATTTAATACAACAAATGCGTTTTACAATGCTCGACTGTTACATAGAATATATATATATATATAAATACTCTGTTTTTTTTGTGTGCAAGCAGAGATAAACAATAAGCCAAAATAAAATATAATAATAAATAAATTCTATCAATGAATAAGATGATGTTCTTTAATAATATTGTTTAAATCTTGATTTTCAAATAATGTTGCATGATGACCATTTTTGACTAAATATAATATTGCACGTGCTAATCCTATTGATGTTATAACCCATGATGGTTTGATTGCTTTAAAAATATATAATATTGGTACAAAAGCTCGTTCATACCAAGGTTTATTTGAATGTATTTGTGTAAATAAAATACCAGCCGGACGTACAGTATATATTTCTTTAAGACCACTTTCTTTAACTAAATCATTTTCAGTTTTACCTTTAATACGACCAAATAGAAATCGACTTTGTTCTGTTGAATCAGCACCCGTTCCACTAACAAATATAAATCGCATATTTGGATTAACATGTGCTATAGTTTTAGCAGCTGCTAATGTATAATCATGTGTAATTTTAATATATTCACTTTCATTAACAGCATTTTGTGATATGCCTAATGCCCATATACATGCTTGATGATTTTCAAATAGATTTGACAATGAATTATAATCGAGAAAATCTGTATGAATAATATTAGTAAGTTTATCAGAGATTAGATTCTTGTCGAGAGGACGTCGTGTAATAGCTGTTATATGTTCAATATTTTTATCTTCAATGGCTTGTCGAACGCATTCCGAACCAACACTACCACTAGCACCAAATATGATTATTTTCATATTTAACTGAAAAAAAAAAAAGATTTCATTTGAGATATTCTTAATTAAATAATATTCCAAAAAAATATTTATTGAGAATAAAAACGAAAATTAAATAAATTATTATTTGACAAGTAAACCATAAAAAAATAGAACTCTCAGTATTTTACATGTTTCTCAGTAGCCTTTCACAATATAACGTCACAGTTATTTTGGTAATGGATTCTTTATTCGAGTCTCTACAAAGTTGCATCTTTCACGTATATGAAATAGCATAACTTATTTGCTTACATTCAATAAAACGAATAGATTCAAGATATATCACGTTCAGAATTCTTTTTCTTTTTAAACTAAAGTGTTTGCATTGGACTTTGTGTGTTATTTCGTTAGCATTAACTCTTAATCACATAAAATGTCGATTAATTATTAATCCAAAACTAGTTTTAATGAAATCCTCAGAAGAATCGAAGACATAATTGCGTTTTTGACTCCCTAGCAGAGAACATTGATTGTTGTAAAAACAAATCATAGATGTATTTCCTCTAGATACAGAAGATGATCCTATGCATAAAGTTTCAAAGAATTTGTATTGATTTCTGCCTTATTAATTAACAAAAAACAATCATTTGGTCAAATAATTATGTCTTTGATACTTCTGAAGATTTCATTAGGATTACTTCCAAGCTTATAATTGATTAGAGTATTCTACAATTAAATCGAAGACTGACTAAATCACTCACAAGGTCGAATGTAAAATTCTTGATAAAGAAAAAAAAGTTGTCTCATTATATTGAAATTTTTCTGAGAACAATAAAAAAATCTTGAGAGATTCATTTTTTATAGGTCACTCGTTATTATTAATGGACGGATTAGAGAAGAAAAAGAAAAAGTAATTCATTATAGAACAAAACTAAAAAAGACGAAAATAACGATCTGTTAGAACCATATCATCGACAAATCTAAAATATAAAAAAATAATAGTAAACAAAATAGAAACTTAAAAAAAAAAAATCAAATCTTCAAATATCTCACTTAGTCATTTCAGATTGTGCATGAACATGACGTTTTTCTTGAGTCCATGGTTCTTTTACTTTTAATGGTTCATCTTTCGTCCACCAGCCAACTAATTATACCATGGAAATATATTCTATATCAAGAAAAAAAAAAGTTTTTTTTCAATCATTTACCTTCTTGAGCAGCTGTCATTGGACGTCTCATAATTTGATTCGGATTTTGATCACCACGCACATGCATTTGACGTAGAGTATGATAATTTCTAGTTATTATACAATATTATTTTCTAATTTATTAACTAATTAAATTCTTACAAATTCGATACAGCAGGTGATGCCCATTCGCGTGATTGTAAATCTCCAGCTAATTCTCGAGCTAATTGTTTTTCAAGTGCACTTTTACTTTGGCCTACTACTGGAACTTTTCTTAATTCCTTTGAATCAGTTTGTGTACTTGTTGGTTCAAGACGTTTCATAGATTTAAATCGATTATCATAACCCATTAAAGTCAAATTGAAGAATGCCATATTTTTTTTTTATCTAAAAAAAAAAAAGAGAATTTAAAACAAAAAATGATGTTCTGCATTTGAATTTTTGTTTTGATCTATTTGATAATTATCGTTCGATTTGTCAACATATTGATAAGATCAAGTAGTAACAACATCTTGTTACATAGAATCCTATTAGCCATAAAGCTTACCAATTAGATAATCAGAAGTACATTAAAATGACAAAATATTAGTATTCTCTCTGCTAAATAATCTGAAAAAAGTGACTTTTTGTTCTATTTCTGCTTTTGATATTAAGTGTTGATTTGGTTTGAAATTTGTTTTCTACATAAGACTCATACCTCATTAGCATATTCACGGCAAGATAACCCACCGGTAGATCCCACTACAGATAATAGTCAAAGATAAAAAACTAAGAAGCTCTTCGGAAATGTATCCGTCTATTAAACTCGATGAAACTAGCTGTGCTGATCGTTTTGACGAAAAAGAAAATTTTAATTTGACAATTAAATGACAGTTTTCAAGTCAAAATATTGAATGGCGGCAGATGTGTTTGAGATTTTTTTAGTATTTTAACCTTGGCATTGTCGTTTATTTGTCAAATTAACAGTATTTCTACTAAAATGACCCGTGCGAATAACAACATAGAATATTATAAATGAACAAATTTTCGAAGGTTCTATTGTCGTTATGATTGATTATCTATAATAAAAAGTTTATTCGTTTAGTAGAATACAAGAAATTCCAACTAATAATAAATAGTTAGACCCCCGTATGAGAAAGAATGCGAAGACGTCTATAAAAGCAAGTATTTATATGTAAGAATTCAACATAAAGCTCACAAAGATTTGTTAAGGCGAGAGTGAGTTTAATTTATTCAGTATAAGTAATAAACAAGTATCGAGTTTTCTTGTTATTCTTGACAAACTCAATACTTATTTGTGCTCTTACATAGTGATGAATACTTCTCGAAAATATTTCATCTGATTGTGCCCCTCTAGTAACATAAATCTTTCCCTATGGAAATTATTAAATAAAAAAAAAAGAACTACAATATATTAGTAAATCTGCTCAAAAATAATGCATTTTAGTAAATTAATATATAATTACAAGAATATCTAAACAGTGAGTAAATATTATTTTATCTTGTAACTCTAAAAAAACTAAAAAAAAAAAAAAAATTGGAAGAAAATTAATTTTAAAATAGATGTAAAGTATCAATGATTAATACTGAAGTTGGTTTTATAGTCCTTTGTTATAATAAACATAAGGTAGTTGTGTTTTTGATTGAATTTCTTTTTCAAGTTCTTTAGTAGCTACCTAGAAAATAAAACAAAACTCTTTAAGAAAAAGAAAAAGAAAAAAAAAAAGGAATTTGATATTTACTTTAGATCTTTGTGGAAACAATGCTATTGACATTGGTAATGCTAAACCAAATGAAATTGTACATGCAAGTGTATTTAATGGTAAATTAAGACGTGGAAAACGACGAAGAATATTTCTATTAATAGATAATATTTTATTTTTTTTAGTTTATTTACATTAATAAAAAAAAAAAAAATACAATCTTACTTTTCGAATGCTAACATTATAATAGGTGGAAGAGATAGGATTGGTACTGGTAAAAAAGCACGTGTCATTGCCATTTCAGTTAAAGCCTAAATATAGATATTAATTTATATTTATATAGATATGATATCGTTAAAAGTGGAAAAAATTAATAACTTTTTTAGCTGCTACTTTTGATACACCTATTGAATTATTTTCTTCATCGAGTACTTCGATACCATCATATAATTCATGAAAACGCATAAAAAGAACATTACATGTACTTGCACATGCTATAATTAAAATTCAATATAAATTAACATATTTACGAAATTTTGTATATGCATAAAAAACAAAATCGAATAATATTTTTCAAAACTGACAACTCTTATTATACTTTCATATTGAACAAAAAAAACAACAACTGAGCGATGTACTGAATGATGATTTATCATATGAGGATATGTAATTTATCTTACCAACAGCAGGTAATGGAATAAATCGTTGTACAATTGTTTTCAGTGTTGGTGGAAGTGATCTTGCTCGGCGAACAGCCACAGTAAGACCAACCTATCAATATAAACATATAAAGATATGTGAAAATAAATAAATAACTTACAGCAATCGAAACTGAAACAGTCACTGCACTTAAATATCCAATAACAAATTTCGATACAGGTGTATGCTGTGTTGCATTTCGATTTGAATAATTAACACCAGCATTATGACTAAATGATGATAATTATTTCGTGATTGATAAGTTTTGTTTGTTTTATTAGATGTACATTGCGGAAAATTGGAGTGAATTCTGTTATTCATTGATTTATATATGATTTGATAGAGCTTGAAAAGTTGATTACAAATTTTATACTTGATATTAATTAGTTAATCTCTTTGTTAGAAAATGCTTCAATTTCTGACAAGATCATAGATATTAACCGAATTCTTTTTTTTTCCTCAAAACAACTCTTAAGTTTCTATTATATTTTTTCGACATTTTTTTAAAAAGATTTTTTATATTCAGCATCAAAAACTAAATAGAAAAAATCTTATTTTCTTAGATTTAGAATAAGTCGCGTAATAAACCGCTATCAATGTAAGCAAGCTTATAGAATATGTGCATGTGCACTTTTGTACGCCTATATAGCTTTTTGTTTATGACAAGAGATGTAACCTCAACTTTCTTATCTCATGCGAATCCATTGGTTTCGAAATAAAAAAGTAAGTATTTAGATTTTTCAAGCTTTTGTTTTATCATTAAGAAATCGAACATTTCCTAGCTTTAGTGGTAAAAACGTCAAAAATGACCTTGTTTGTAAGGATTTCTCTTGTCAAAACTCAATTGATAAACAAAATAACTAACATTTTCAGTATCAGCAAGAAAAATCTATGCTGATTCACATACATTTTAGCCAATGTTGTGTCGAATAGAAAATCGACTCGAGGCACAATTTTAGAGGAAACACATTGAGTGGAAATACAAGTGCGTTTTCCATGTAAAAGTAATTTAGCTAAAATGCATGTAATCTAGTGTAGATTTTCACCCTGATTCTGCATATGCTATTAATTTTGTTTTTCGGCTTAGTTTTCATACTAAAAAGTACAATAAACAAGGTCATTTTCGATTCTTTTGTTATGAAAGTCACGAAACAGTCGATTTTCTCAATAATAAAACAAAACATGAAAACAAAAACCAAATGTGTACTTTTATGGCTCGAAATCGACTGATTCAAATGAGATAAGACATTTATGATCTTATCTTCTATCATCAAAAAAAAAAAAAAAAAAGAAAACTAGATAGGCTTACAAAAATGTATATGCATATATTTAAATAAGCCTGCTCAAATTGATAACAGTTTATTACGCTACTTATTTTAAATCTAATATGATAATATTTTTTTTTTAATACTAAATTTAAAATCTATTTTTAATAGGTTTACAAAAAAAAAGATAACGGAAACTTAAGAGTTGTTTTGAGAAAAAAAAAGATTTTGGTTCGATCTGTAGTCTTATCAACAATTGGAGTTTTTTTTTTACAATGAAATGGTAAAAAAAAAGCTTCAATTGAAACAACAAGCATATATTCGTAAGCAACTCTTCAAGTTCTATCAAACGATATATAAATCAACAAATAATAAAATTTACTTCAATTTTATTTTATGTGTATCTATTTATATACCTTTGATTGAGCCATTGCCAAAAAATAATTTGTTTGAGTGTTGGATCTGGCATAAGAAGACCAACAACAATTGGTGTGCCAAATGGAACATATCCTTTAAAAAACAGAAAACTATAAAGTGTATTTAAAAAAGAAAAGCAATAAAATAAATAAAAATATTGTTTGGAAATGATTGGCAAATATTTGTTAACTATAGGTAAAAAGTCTCTGCATTTGATAGGATAAGATTAGAAATCATGGTATAAAGATAGATATTGAGAAAAGAAAAGGTATTCACTAGTGTCCTGCGGGAACGACTTTTTTCCCTAATTTTCCCATTCCCATTCCCATTCCCATGGGAATGGGAATTCCCATTTAGACTTAGGGAATGGGAACATGGGAATGGGAATTCTCATTTAGACTTAGGGAATGGGAACATGGGAATGGGAACAGAATTAAAAATTGACGTTCCCAAAATTCTTTTTATCTTATTTCAACACATATAAAAATATTTCTATCTGATAACTGTTTATTTTCAATAACTTTTCTTATTCATATACAATTAACAAAAAAATAACAAATGTGTATCAACAAAAAATAGACTATTGATTTATTCTTAATCACATCGTAATTTAATCATCACAAATATTATTTTCTTTTTCATCATCGACTTCGAAAATGACATTACCAAGATCATCTTGCGATACATCATTATTTTCTCTTCCTTCCCTCAAATAGAAAATAAAAAAAAACTATAAATAAATATTAAGGTTATTTACAACAAAAAAACGAACGATTTATCAATAAATAATCTCCATATTTATCTATAATTTTTTTGATTTTCTATTTGGGTGAGGGGAGGGGGACACTTTACTATAAGAGGAACATTCTCTCTATATGATGAACACTATGTTGGACTATACATTTTCTAATTACACAGTGGAACAGTTTTTTAAGGAAAAAGCACACCAGCTTGAATGTATAGTGCATATACGCAGGAACACCTGCTTAACCAATGCCAACAAGCACAACAAAACAGAAAAAGAAAATAAGTGAAGCATTATGTAACAGCGTCGCGATGCGCAAAACGTGATGTTGCGAGAAACTGGTATACATATATGCCAATGACACTTTCGCATAGATGAACAGAGCCTTAGAAAATCTTATGGGAACTATGGGAATGGGAACGTGGGAATGGGAACAAAAAATTTTTTCTAGGGAATGGGAAAAAGGGAATGGGAACAAAAATTTTTTTTAGGGAATGGGAAAAAGGGAATGGGAACCAAAATTTTTTATTTAGGGAATGGGAATAGGGAATGGGAATCAGAAAAAGTCGTTCCCGCAGGATACTAGTATTCACACAATCAATGATCTTACTTTAAACATCGAATGATATATTGCTTGAAAAAAAAAAGAAAATTTAAGTATATTTTGACTTTTCTTTGTTTTTTTTTCAACCGTTCTTGAATGGTAAATTTAATAAATATTTTTATTAATTTCTTTTTTTTTTTTGTTTTCAATGAAGATAAGTTAATTAAAGAGAAATCTTACCTGCCATTCGAAATGGCATAAAGATTTTATGTCCTGTGTCAGGATGAAGAATAGCCTAATAATAAATTTATAAAATATTAATAATACAAAAAAAATAATATATATAATGAAAATGAAACCTAACTTGTACGGTTTTTTGTGCTTCCCATAAATCTTTGTCAGTAGTACCTGATGGTAAAGTTTTCGATTGATGTTGTTCGAGTAATTGACGACATTCATTTAATTTCGACTAAGGAAAAAATAAAATAAAGTTATTACTAATGTAAATACTAATAATTGGATTTACATTGTTAACAAATAATGTTCTTGGATCAATAATATTCATAAAATGTAAAAATCGTCCCCAATAAGTATTCTAATTAAGTAATCGATTTAATTTAATTAAAAATACGACAATAATTAAGCTTACAAGATCATAACGGCTTTTGCCTAATTCAAATGGTGGATAAGACATTATTATCTAAAAAAAGCAAATAAATAATCATTGCGTTGCTACGTGCCTCTTTTATTTTCATATAAACTTCTTTTCGTTCTTTTTCTTTTCTTTTCTTTGCTTTGCACAAAGAAGAACAGTGAAAAAAAAAAATAAATGTTGTCGTTACCTACCACTACGGTCAAGGATAGAGACTCAAATGATAACAACGAACAGAAGAAAAATCTACAACAACAACAACAACAACAACGAGATTTCATTACAAATCTACTTAAACATTATTCAACAGTTGGACTTGATATGAATTTTTGTAAAACAAAAAAATAGTCTCTTTTTACTTCAGATAAAATTCGATGTTTTTTTTTTTATTACTTTGATAGTCAAAGATAAAAATAATCGTGTACCATTTACACGTTGTCGTACATGTGAACATACACGTACTATTTATGATTTTGAACTTGAAAATCTTGATTTAGAAAAACAATCATTATCAATATATAAAAATAAATTATGTTTAATTGTTAATGTAGCTACATATTGACGTGTTACATCTCAATATATACAATTGAATGCATTACAAGAAGAATTTTTTAAAACAAATCAATTTACTATTCTTGCTATATCATGTAATCAATTTGGTTATCAAGAACCAGCTGAAACAAAAGATGAATTATTAAATGGTTTAAAATATATTCGACCAGGAAATAATTTTATTCCAAAATTTCCTTTATTTTGGATAATTGATGTTAATGGTAAAAATCAACATCCATTATATGAATATATGAAATCTTGTATACCATCAACAAAAAAATTTTTTGAAGATCATACAAAAATTTTTTATGAATCACATCATTCAGATGATATACGATGGAATTTTGAAAAATTTCTTATCGATTCAAATGGACATCCAATAATGAGATTTGATAGTGATGCTGAACCATTATTTATTCGACAATTTATTGAAAAACTTCTTCAACTTAAACAATACATATAAAATAAAAATCGAATAAAAGAAATTCTTTTTTTGTTTTGCGTTTTTATTCATCTTATTATTATTTTAATGATGACTTTTTTTGTAAACCAATTAGGACGAATAAGTCGGACAAAAAATGTTTTTATTTAATCTATGTTTCTTCGCTGCATTCAATTCATAGATAAATAAAAACAAATAATAATGAGATGAATAAAAAAAATATTGAAAAAATAAACTAATGTGTAAAATCTATTTTATCTGAACGATAAAAAATAAATGTCTGATTATTACTTTAAAAAAAAAAAAAGGTAAAGAAAAATAAATGACTAGATAAAAAACAAAAAAACGATAACTGGCATAGGAACTAAAAAACTAAATATTAGACGTTGTTCATTCAATGAGATTGATTATTGTCGGTAGAGATTGTTGATTGCAAAAGTGGAGTAGCAACAGCAGCACCTTCTTCTAATAACGTAGGAGCTAAATATAAATAAATAAAAATAATATTTCTTTATTTTCTTTCGAAACAAAATATTATTAAATTTCATACTTCGTTTTTCATCTTTCATATCATTATGACGTTGATTTGAAATTCCACAACAAAAATAGCAAATTAATATAGAAAAAACATCAAATGATATGATCGTTAATAAAACAGCAAGAAGAATTATTTTGGCCTGAAGTGATAATGACGGATGATTATGATCTATTAAATCATATAACATAGAAAAAAAAACAAATAGATATACAATAAAATGTCATAAATAAAAGAAAACATACGATATTCACAATGAGCTTCATCAACATTATTCGGACAATTTTGAAATCGATCACAAAGAAGACTTCGATCAATACAATATGTATCCGTAAAACAATCAAATCCACATAATGTAAACATTCCTATAAATTACAAATATTTAAAAAAAAAAAAAAATTTTTATTTCTTAACTTACTTGTTTTTATTTTTAATGGTGTAACAATCATTGCAAATGGTGATAGAGGAAATTTTTCTCTTCGATCATAAATTATTGTTAATTTTTCAGTATCTAAATAATATTCACTACCATCTGTCACATTACAATCAATAAAAATCTTAAACAAAATCAACAAAAAAAAATATTCATTACTAGCTATAATTGAATAAGATAGGTGTAGACTGATCCGTTGAATCATCGCCACCAGTGGCTGCAGAATTTTTAAAAATGTGGTCACCAGTGCTCAAAGTGATTAAGCCACAACACGAGAATAGATATTTGATTTTTAAGAATTTCCGAAGTCCTACATCTGATTTTTTTTTGTCAATAAGTTCTTTACTATTTCTTTTCATTTCAAAATTTCTTGAAATTAAGAAAAGTTTGAAAAAATTTTTAGCCACTGGTCAATGTATCAGTTCACATTTAGGATTGGGAATTTTTTTTTTTAATTACTTTTTCACCGGATTCAGATATAATAGTAACATCTTCTGTTGAACATAATGGTGGTTTAAGTAAACGTATATAAAATCGTGTTGAAACGGCTATATTACCCATTTGAGATAAATTACGTGGTGCTGGAAAGCAACAACTTTGTAAATTCAATTCACATGTACCTGTCCATGGAGTTCTAAATAAATATAAATGAAATTATTAATTCAAAGAAAATTTTCTTTTTAAACATACCCAGCATATCGGACAACGCCTGCATCTGGTGTATATGTATTTCTTGGATTGCAATATGGTCCATAGATATTTTCAAGATTAACTAAAATAAAAACAAAGAGGAAATAATGAAAAAAAAACTTTATTCTAATAGTTAAACAAAAAAAAGAAAGGTTTTCTTACAATAAGTCACTTTAGCTGATATGGAAGTTAAACAATGTATTAAAAAAAGAGGAATTATAAACATCATCTGAAAAGCAAAACAAGATTTTTTCAATTTATTGAATATATCAATATGTAAATATCAATTTTATTTATAAAAAATTCTTTTCTGATTTTTGTTAATCAGCATACAGTTTTTATACTTAAGTTTGAAGAAAGTATACATATAGTACAAAACAACAGCTAGAACGCACCAAAATGACAAGTGAGGACGTTTTTTTTCTTTTGGATTGATTACACATATGGTTTCATTCACGACGAACATAAACAGATTTCGTAGAATCAATAATCAATGGCGTTAATTCATTATATTGCTGAGATAAAACTTCGACTACATATCGAGCATTGGAATATTTCTTATCACCAGCATTTTCATCATTAAACGCATCTATTATTTGATTTAGTTGAATTCTAAAATTTTTAACTAAATTCTATTAAAAAAATTTAATTTCTTTTTAATTGAGTTTTTGTTTTTTCGCAAGATAAAAACAATACGAATAACAATATTTCATTTTTAAAAACTATTAGTTGATAAAATAACAAGAAGAGTTACAGCAACTGGTATACCAACTGAAGATGAACCTAAATCAAAATATACTTTTAAATCATTTTATTCATATAAATTAGTAGCATATGATGATTACTATGTTCGTCATCACTAGTCGATGTTCTACAAGAAAGGAAAACGATACTTGTTCACGATTCAAGATAACAAGAAATCTTGTCGTAATGATACAAAAAAAAAATAAGAACATGGAAACAATATACAGGATATCCAAGTTCACTTGAAATTTAGAGAAGATTCTTTGTTTTTCGAATAAAAGATTGTTATTGGACGTTCAAGCAAAGTAACGCATGATTTATAGGCACAATAAAGTCTAGTGTTCTTAAGAATTACTCGGAACCGGAACCTCGGTTCCGATGACTCAATATAAAAAAAAGAAATTGATTCTTATTAGTAAAAATGAGAAAAAATAGGTTCCGGTTACTAAAATTAAGAAAAAATAGTTCCGGTTCAGTTCTCAAAATTTCACACGTAACCGAAACCATTCAATTACCAGATAGATTCGAATATTTAAAACATATTTTAAGAAATTTCTACTGTTGAATTGTTTTTATCTATCTGATGATTTAACGATTTCTGTTCAAGCTTTTTTTAGAATCACGGAACTCTAATATACACACACAGAATTAATAGTCACCTTAAAGAGCCAAGATTTTACAGATATCTATGCTACAAGAACTTAGTTAGAAAAAAAACCTTTATAAAGAACCAAAATCAAATTAAAAGTGAGCATGTTTTGTCTGAAATTACCCAACTACGAACATTTGAATGTTAGTTATTCATTTCTACGCTACAACAGTTCATTTTTATTTAGAATGTATTTTATTATGTCTATGGGCACTTACAATCGTGTTCAATTTAATTAGAAAGAATCATACAATTAATTAATAAAAATCTATTAAGACAAAGAACTTCAATAGTAAGGGAATATTTATCAGGTCTAGATGATGAAGATGGTGAACTATAAAAACTATAAATTTTAAAGTAAATAGATGGCTCCGATAATTTGTTTTTCTCCTTTTTTTTGCTTAATAATGTACATGTTAGATTTATAGTTTGACTGTAAAATTGTTTTGTTCTTTTTGCATGTTATGTGAAATAGGATGTATTGTTTTGGTACTATACTTATCGATTACTTTATCGTGTACTTTGCTGAAAATCTGTAGTACATATGAAACAGTAATGACAAAAGATGATCATGATGATTTATAAAAAAGTTACACCTGAATCAGAAAGGAATTTAAAAAAAAGAGACTCAAACAAGAATTCACGAAAAAAAAAAAGATCGTACTAGTACAGCAATTCTTGACTAACACGTAAGATATGATCTATATGATCTTGCTAGAATGTGAAGATCTGTTTTTTTTCTTTAGGCAAGAATCTTGCTTGCCAGTCAATAAAAACAAAAACATTGACTAGTGTTTACATTAAAATATTGGATCAATACATGAAGAAGCTGCGAAATTAATGAATGTGTATATTCGCACTAAAATTGTAAATTATTCATCATTATTCAATAAAACTAGTAAGATCTTGTTTATTTTGAATATCCCTATGAGACATTATATTATATACCTCTTCTTCACCATCTTGGCATCCTCATACGCTCTCTAAATAAATGAATAAGATTAATTTCGTGGATATTTCACTAGTAATTACATCTCTGTCTGTACATACATTACAAATTTGAAAAGAAAAACTATTGATAACTTACCCTTTGCAAAAGCGACAGTTTATACATTTATCGACTATTTTGACGTTAAATAGTTATATTTTATTTAAAGGTTATTTCGATCAAATGACTGGTATTATCGTTTCGAAATAAGTCATATGATCTTTGCTTTGCACTGATAGTGGTGCTATAAATATAAAACAAATATTTAACTAGTAATTAAGATACAATTCATGATAGTTACCTGCTTTAGTATAATACTATTCGATAGAGATCCGACTGTTACACTTGATGTATACTTTATTGTTCGAAGATAATATACAACAAACTTGTTTTACATATGTAACAATATGTACTGAACAACAATGGTTTTTTTTTCATGATTAATTTTTTGATGAAAAACTAACTAAATTATTAGATTTTTTTGTTGAATTGTATTATTATCAGTTATTCAACGATTTTTTTTTTCATTTGGATCAATATCAAGTAAAATATTTGAATAATCTAAAAAATAAAATTATATTTTCTTTTTTCCTTCCAATTTATTATTCATCCACAAAACAATGTATTCCAACCAAGAGCATGAAAAAAAAAGAATGAAACAGACATTTAATATATGGGCATCGGTGGCAAAGTGAGTGCATAAGTATAAAGGCGAATAAACAGTCAACAAACAAGAGCATAAAAGATAAATAAAAATTATCATCGCATATATGTCTATGCTCAAGCCATACATATTTAGATCTATCAGGATAAAAACAAAAGACATAAGAGAAAAAAATATTTGATTTGGCTCCATACATAACATACAGGGAAAAAAGTTAGTAAAAAGAATTATTTTAATATGTTTATGTACAATTACAGTATAGCACTACAGAACACAAAAAAAAAAAGAAAAAACGAACAAAAAAATAATAGTCACTGCAAGAATGAAATAAATTTTTATTTTTTTTACGGAAAGAAAATATACATATAGAGAAAACGAGCAACGAAAAAATACAACCGGCTTAACACTTTGTGAATCCTTTTTTTTGTTTTTACGTTGTTTCGTTTTTTTTTTTTTTTTCTCTCAAAGCAAAACATCATCTCATACTTATAGATACTGTTCAACAAAAAAAAAAATAATAATGGAAGACTAAAGATTATTTCTATCAATATAACTTCTTTGTATTGTTCTTCCATCAATTTGATGATTTGATTCAGAATTCATATTCATTCCAGTTGCTGCAACAACATTAGCATACTCAACATGTGAATCATTCGCTGAAATACGTTGTGCTTGATGAAGAATTTTTGTTTCAGAAAGTATAGCTCGTAATTGTGTATTTTCACGTTCAACACGAGCTAATTTATCACTTAATTGTTTTATTTGTGCTTTATGTTGTTCTAAATTTCCTTCAAGTGTTTCAATATATTGTCGACGACGTTCTCGACAACGTCGTGCTGCTTCACGATTACTATCACGAATTTGTTTTTTACGTTGATCATCAGATCCACTATTACCATTCGTTGTTGTAGTTGATGTTAATGTATTTGTTGTTGCTGTTGTTGTTGTTGTTGATGATGATGGAAAAGATGAACGAAAATTCATAACTGATGTAGGTATTGGTATTGGAACTGTTCGTTGTCGTTTTGCAGTTGATGATTGATCAGTTGATGTTACTTCATTTAATGTTGGTTGTGATATGATAGTTGTATTTGATTTTGTTAATGATGGAATATTATTACCTAATTATTGAGAATAAGAAAAACAAATAATAGAAATAATTTACCATAGAATTTCTATTAATGAAATAGACATTTATTAACTATTTCAGATTTGATTTAGAATTGAACTAATCGAAAATCATTCTAAACGGTTTAATTTATTAAATTATTTTTGTATCAATTATAAGAAATGCCTTCAATAATCATTTCTCATATTTCAACAAATTTGCAAGAGATATTACTATGTTACAGCTGTTTATATTACAGTATGATTTTACCAAAGATGGATATGTAATATTCTTCTAAAGCAAACAATAAAGTCATTTATTTCACATCTAATTTTTAAATTCGAATTTTATGTTTCTTTGTAAATAATCTTCTCGTTTCGAAGTTTCTCGAAAATGATTCAATAAAAAATGATGAATTCTTTTAAGACAAATAGATCTCAAAAGATATCATCGATTCAAAATTCTCAGATACTGTCTTCAGAGAGATATGAAAGTTCTTCTCGATAAACTCTATCGTTCATTTTTTCGATCGGCATCATTCTTTTAATGACAACTAGAATCAAACTGAACTGTGTGTTGTGTTTTTCTTTAAAAAATATCATTCCTAGAACTCAGAAGAAGCAAAATATTGGAGATACCATCAAAAAATATGTTTTGTTTTCCAATGATACTAATTTTTCAAAAGCTACCGAATTTCGTAGGAACAGCCTTTTTAAAAATTATAATTAGAAGAACTTCACATACAAAGCATAATTACAGTACGAGCTAATAACAAAGAGCTCTCATTTATATTTGCATGTGATAAAGAACACTTCGAAGCTATGGCAAAAATCACAAAAAAAAACAAAACTTGATTTTAGTATGTGCAACGGGATGAATGTTTCCTTAAGTCTACTCTTAGGAGTTTTTAAACAGAGAATAATGACCAATCTATAAAATTTCTTGCAACTGATGAAGAACGATCAGTTTAATTCAACCGGTTCCGATTTAAAGAAAACTATTCCAAAATTTATTCGTATATCTAAAATAATTCTTCAATATTCGTTTCCTTTTTTCTTATTTAGCAAACATCTAGTATTTTTTTGTTCAGATTATCTCTCTTAAATTATCGTCTGATTCATATAATAATTTGCTTAAAATCATTAAATATTTTCTTATCAATGTCTCGCACATCTCTAATCTTAGCTTAAAAAAAGTACGAAATTAGTAAATATTATAAGAAGTTTGAAGTCAACTACAGCAATAGAAAAGGTATATAAGACGAATTCATGTTAATGACATAGATTTCGTATGCTTGAAACAAATATTATTAATCTATTAAGATATTTTTTCAATAAATTAAGTTCAATTTAATATCTTAAATACAGTGGACGTCAAAAATCTCGTATGACTTTTTTTGGTTTTCGTTCACATTTCAAAAATACATGACATAAATGCAAATTTCTTTTTACTTTCGGATAGCAAAGCTCGAGTACTATATCTATGCATATGTTTGAAATGAATAACCTTTGAATCGAAAATACAGGGAAAAAAAAACAAACTTCAGTACTGCGATAAAAACTACTCAAAAAAAAAGACAAAATAGTACGATTTTTATCAGTTATAGAAGTTTTACTATCAATGAGCTCTACAAAACTGTTTATATTAAAATTATTTAGAATCCTTTTCTGAGGCAAAAAAATTACAATAAAATTGTATTTTTATGCTTTTCTAGTATAAAAAAAAAATTCTCGACTTTTCATATAGAACAAATAAAATATGTGATTATTTTGTCCCAGAAAGGAGTTCTAAAAAAATTTAATATAGATAGTTTTGTAGAACTCGTTGAGATCTATCGATTCATGTAAAAATATCAAACAAAACCGTATTCGATTTTCACATTACTAGAACCTTACTCAAAAGTCATATCAGCTTATCTTTTTTTTTTCTGTAGTTTTTGTCGTAGTACTGAAGTTTATTTTCTTTCTTGTATTTCAGATTCAAAGATTATTCATTTCAAACATATATATATATATATATATAGTAGTCGAGCTTCGCTATCCGAAGGTAAAAAGAAATTTGAATTTTAGTCTAATCAATATTTGAAAGAGATAAATTTTCATATGATATCATATACAAATTAAATTCAATTGAAATAAACTCACATCGAATTGAATGTTTAACAATGAAGAGAATATTTCAGATATCTTAATTATCTATGTAAAGATGATAGACTAGAAAAAAAACTCAAGAGAACAATGATCGTTCTCCATTTCAAATTTTTCTAGTCTATAGATCATTTATCGATAGTCAAAGTCTAGAGTAAATCATTTCGAACAATACTGTTGTAAACATTTATTTATTATTATTTTGAATAAATAACTTACCAATAGTAGTCGATTGAACCGTTCGTTTATTATTATTATTAATAGAATTAATTACAATTGTTTGTTGTTTAATAATTGGATGAGATATTATATTTTGTTCAGGTTTTAATTGTATATTTAGATGACGTTCATGTCCATTATCAATAATAGGTTTAAATTGTTGATTATTATCAATATTTATATCATTAGAATGTGTTATTGTTGATAAATCATTTGTTCGTGTAAAATGATTAGTAACAGAATCATCTATTGAATTTTCATCATCAAAACCATTTTGTATATTTATAATACTATTATCATGATTGGATTTTTGAGATTGAGATATATTATTATTATTATTATTATGATTATTATTATTTGATATTGGTGACACAGGTTCAGTATGGGATTGACTTCGTATAAGAAATTTTTTTTTTGGTGATACAATACCCATATTTGATGTTGGAGGTGAATCATAACGAATATTATCACCGTTCATAGTTGATGAAGTTGTTTCACGTTCTTGATTAGCATTAACTAATGCTTTTACTTGAAATTGTAATGGATTTACATTTGTAAGTGCTTCTAATTCTTTAACAACCTAAATATAAAAATAACAAAATGAATCATTTGAAAACACCAACGTAAATGATTAATCATAAAATCATTCTCTTTGCATATATAAATATCTTACATCGGCTGTTGAAGGTATTTCAATTGTTGTTCCATCATCATTAGTTATGATAGAAGAAGGTTTATCCAAAATAAAAACATTATTATTTGATGAAATTTTTTGAAATGGTGATGGTGTTGGTTTACGTGGTTCACTAAAACTTTGTTTAAGTTTATCTTCAATTTCTGATACTTTTATATCCGCTGATGATATAGGTAATTGTGTTTCTGTACTTGTTGTTATTATTAATGATGGATTAGACGTTGATGATATATTATTTGAGGTCGACATATTTGCACTTATTGTATTGAATACTGCTTTGATTGGTGGTGCATGTAAAACAATATTTGGAGTCATTAATGATGGAGTTTCTAATGAACCTTGTGTAAATTCAAATTCTACTTCGTCTCCTTGCATTGATAAATGGGTTTTCTTTTTTAAAGGAATTTATAAAAATGTAACTAAAATAAATATAATAGTTTTCTTTTAATTCGATAATAAATGTAAATATAAATAAAATAAAATAAAACCTTGAGAAAAAAAAAAACATAAAAGTAAACTAACGAAGAATATATTTGTGTGCATAAATGAGATATGGTCATGAATACACAATATGAGTCTCATAGTGACTTTGAGTCTTTTTTTTTTTTTTTATCTCAGAATTTCACAAATAAATAAATAAATAACTATATTGATGCACGAAAACAACACTAACACAGAATGAAAAAAAAAATCATGATAAACGCAAATTATCTTCAAATGAAAATAATTTAGATTTTTTAAAATCGTAAGAAATTATTAACAATTATATTTAAAATAATTTAGATTTGAAATGAATTTTTTAAATTTGTTTTAAAAAAAAAATAATATTTGTTTTTCAATAGATGTCGCTATTCAAAATTGCTTATATATATTGTGTGAAATATATGCATATCTAAAACGAATAAGTAATTCAAATATTTATGATTCAGAATGACTCTTATAAACGTACATATTGTTCTTATCATTTATCTATTATTAGTTCCTAAAATAGATTCTTCAATTGAATATGAATCAAGTGATATTAATCATGAAAAAGAAAAATATTTTCATAAAGAAAATGATCTATATATCGAGTCATCTAAATGGGATAAATATATCAAGTTAATAGAGAAAGCTGAAAAAAATCATATAAATCAAACAAATGATAATAATCAAACTATATTTCATAATCGAATTAATTTAGATTTTTCCTATTGGAAAAATCAATCAATAGATGAAATTCAAAAACAATTAAATAATATTGAAACAATTGCTAAAACTCATCGTCTTACACTTTATCAAATAATTAATCATCGTTTATATCGTCAAACAGATGATCAATTAATATTTCCAGCACGTAATTATGGTATAGAACATTTTCTATTAAATATTATTGATTTTTTACCTAATATGGAATTTTTAATTAATACATATGATTGGCCACAAAGTCAAACTAATATTCCAATATTATCATTTAGTAAATCTTTACATTCTCATGATACAGATATACTTTATCCAGCATGGTCATTTTGGGATGGTGGACCAGCATTAGGTAGTATTTATCCAACTGGTATTGGTCGTTGGGATATAATGCGACAAACATTAAATAAAGCACGACAAAATATTCCTTGGTCAAAAAAAGAATCTCGTGGATTTTTTCGTGGTTCAAGAACATCATCAGAACGTGATCCATTAATATTATTATCTCGTAATCATCCAGAATTACTTGATGCACAATATACAAAAAATCAAGCATGGAAATCTGATCAAGATACATTAGGTTATAGACCAGCAAATGAATTAAAACATGAAGAATTTTGTCAATATAAATATTTATTTAATTTTCGTGGTGTTGCAGCATCATTTCGTTTACGTCATTTATTTTTATGTGGTTCACTTGTTATACATGTTGGTTCAGATTGGATTGAATTTTTTTATGATTATCTTGAACCTTGGTATCATTATATTCCAATAACAATTGATTTATATGATGTTGAAAATTTATTATTATTTATACAAAATAATGATTATTTAGTTAGAAAAATTGCACGACAAGGACGTGATTTTATTTGGAATAATTTAACTATGGAAAATATTGAACATTATTGGAAAGAACTTTTATTAGAATATTATAAATTATTTGAAAATAATCAACGACAAATTGTAAAAAAATCAAAATTTATTCAAGTACATCGACGAGCTAAACCTTAAATTTGCTTTGCTTCTGGTTTTTTTTTTTTTGTTTCTAACTGTCAGATCTTAACTAATCTTCTATCTTGATATGCGCTTCTTGCTAATGTTTTTTTTCTGTGCAATGAAAAAAGGTGCTTTGAAGAATGTTTTAATTTTATTCTTTTCAAATATAATAAAACAACATATTATTATCAACTAAACAAATTAACAGCCAAATTGAAATTGATTGGACATTTGGAAGTTTTTGTTTTATCTTTTTTCTTGTCAGATCGAATTGACCGATTTAAATCATGTTCAAACATCTAGAAAAAAGATACATAAATAATAACTCTTGATTAACGTAAAATTTATTCAAATTTTTAATTTCTTAAAGAAAGTTTACAGAAACCAATATTATACAAGAAGAAATGAGGGATGCATAGGCGTTTGATGTTTTTTTTTCTATTAGTTTAAATTAACGGATTAATTAATATGGAATAATTTTGAAAAATAGAAAAACTCTCTCTCTCTTGATATCCATGAAAATTTTTGACAAACAAATTCATATTGAAACTAATTGAATACGTCATGTCTAGAATTTAACTAGAACAGAAGAAAAATTGTTTAATATTATCATTCAAATATGTACAAATTTCTTTTTAAATCTACTTGCTTAAATTTTCGTATTGCATAAACACGAAATTTCTGATTATCATTATAGTTTGATGTAAAATTCAATTTTTCCTATATGAACGTTAGAAATGAAGTTCGTCAAAAAAAAAATTAATTTTATTTCCATTGATATACAACTATTCTGAAGTCATATCTACTCAATATTCTCATACTTGAACGCTGTTTTTTTTTGGAGAAGTGGAAATCTCTTTGATTGTATGTATACAAACCTCATCATAATCAATTTCAAGTAATTGATGCATATCTCGTTCATTATTTTTTTTTCGAAGAGACATTAATGCAAGAGCACATGTTACTACATCGGGATGATGATGATGAGTGAGAGACTAAAAAAAAAATGATATATATATATACTTTTCTATAATAAAATTTATAAAAATCTTTTTACTTCTATTTCCCATAATGAACTCTCAATAGCATTCGTTTTGTTTGGATCAAATTCTTTAGATAAATAAATATCTTTATTTGAATCTGTTGATTGAGATTGTTGTCTATTGATCATAATTCGAATTGTTGGATGTCTTACAATTAAATTATATATAAATGTTATAATTAAACATTGATCATGTTGTGGTATTAATAGAGCTAATCGAGCAAGACGTTTAGCAAAACTAGCAACTAAATTTGCTGGTAAATGTCTAAATAAAATATTTTTTTTAAATATATTTATTTTTTAAAATAATAAAAAATAAAAAATAAACATACGATGATTGTAAAAATATATCAAGTAAATAAAAAAATCTTGCTTTATATTTAGCATTAAATAAATCAATGGTTAATAATGAATAAAGTTTACCAAAAAAGAATGGATATTCAAGATTATATTGTGTCATTAATACATATAAACCATGTAATGAAAGAATTTTTGATGCATTATTTTGTGTTTCATATGAACTAGTTAAAAAATCAGCTAGAAGAAGTGGATTAGCCATACGTGGAATTATTTTTGTTGGTATTTGTAATAGAATTCGACGATATAATGTCGCATCGAGCTAAAACAAAAAAAAAAACAATATTGTTTATATTCATTGCATAATTTATTTATAAATAAAGCAATAAAAAAAAAGAAAAACTTCTCAGAAGACATCAATGAAAGTATATTAAAAATGAATATCTTAGTTTTTTTTAAAATTTCTCAGTAATTGTTTATTGGAGAGAATTTTACAATATATTGGTTTTGTTGAAAAAGCACGATGTACACAATTTACATATTGGGGATATGTTGCGTGGAATCAAAATTCTGAAGATTGTTCAAACCAGATTGGAACACTTTGAAAAGATGCTACTGAAAACAAAAAGAACTTGGTACTATACATGACTCGTTGCGAAATATATACCGTCGAATATGTTGACTAGTGAATCAAATACTAAACCATTGAATAGACTGTGTGACGATCATTAGGAGAAAAAAAACGGAGAATAATGCATATCATGCATTAATTTTTTGTAAATCTGCTTATATGAGAAGTCAAAATAAAATATGAAATGACAAAAATTCATTTATTCGCTGTGACTGAAGCGATGCTTTCAACAAGTGTGTATATAAAATTTCATATCCTTATCTTTTCTTCTATTATATTAGTCAGATGAAAAAAATCAAACTTTTCAAATCATTTTACTGTGTCTTCTTTCATTCTAAAGTCATTGAACTGATCAAACTACATCGCAGAAGAAATAATGTGTCCAATGGTTCTAACTATACCATTAGCATATAAAGAACGTCAATTTAGGATGTGCATGATTAATAACTCTTCTGGAATTACTAGTGGATTTAACAGACTGAATTTCGAAATAAGTAACTAGAGTAGTATCAATTCATAACTAGACTTCTTCTAAGAAGTTAAAACTATATAAATATATTGAATCCTTTGTTTTGCTATTTTTTTTCCAAATCTTGTTTTTTTTTGTATACAAGCAAAAGATTATAATCTATTTAACATTCTATATCGTAATGAGAAATAAATTTCGAACGTATTTGTATTGCATAGTAATCAATATTTAGAAAAAACAAAAAAATTAACATATCTAATATGTAAAAAACTAATAATTCACGAATATTACCTTATCCAATGATAGAAATGCCAACAAACGTCTATCATATTTTTGTTTATCATCCATACTATCATTTGTAATATTTTTCTTCTTTTTCATTGGAAATAAATATTGTATTAATTTTTCTTCTTTCGTTTTCATCTAATAATAATCAAAGTGAAAAAACACTAACAAACAAACCAATTGATTTTTTCTTTTTATTTGTTGATCTTCTTAGGAAAAAGAACATTGGACAAATGAGAACCTACACATGTATCCCTGAGAAGATCTCTTTTTTTGCTTGTTGAAATTTTTCCAATAATATATATATATATATATGTATATAAAGATGAACAACATGTTCTCTAGCGTGCACAATAAAAAATAAGTTTTCTCTTGTTTGTTTCGACTAGAAAAAAAAAACGGTCAAACATGACTAACTGTACATAGACGATAGAGACAAAAAAAAAAGAAGAAAACAATTATCAAGTTGTAGAAGAAGAAGAAGAAGATGGTGGTGGTGGTGGAGGAGTAGATGATGATGATATTTGTTCATTATTCATTTGTCCTGATGATATTTGTGTTGTTGATGTTGAAGAATTAAGTGTAGCTGCAGGACGTAATTGATATTGTTGAAGAAAACGATTAACAGTTATTGAATTAGTTGCATTTGATATAGTTGTTGGTGATTGTGCTCGTTGATTCATATTTGATGATATTAAATTTAAATGTTGTAATAAATTTTGTCGTACTAAATTTGTTGTTATTTGTTCATCTCCACCTGTTGTTGTTGTTGTTGATGTTGTTGATGTTGATGATGGTAATTGAAAAACAATATTAGCTTGAGATGTTTTTGTTGTAAAACCAAGTGTTGTTGGATCAATAAGTGATGATGATTTTATTTTTGATGTTGAACCAACTGATGATGTTGATGATGTTGATGAACTAGATATTGTACGTGCTGGTACAAGTACAGCACGTGGTGTTTGTGTTGTATCATTTGGATCTGTATTTGTTACATTAAATGATTTAATACGATGTACTTGAGCAGCTAAATCAGGTGATATATCTTGATCAATATTAATTGTTGAACGTGAAAATGATGATGCTGATGAATTTGAACGATTATATGTTATATTAGTTGATTGTATAGGTGTTTGTTGAGTATTTGTTGTTGTTGTATCAGCAATACCTGTTGTTGGATTAGTTCCAGGTGTAAATGTAAGAATACGAACATTACGAACTTGACCAGGAAGTGATGCTGTACGAGAAGCAATTATTTGTTGAATCTATTTATAAAGAGAAAAAAAAAATGAATTTATTTTTATTATAGATATAAATTGGATAAATTTTTTCGCTATGCTTATTTCTTATATATTATATATCGGTAAAGTCATTCGTTCGACACTAGTGTTCTGCAACTAAATTGGGTATTCGATACCCGACAAGACAATATATGAGATCTCAACATTTCAAAATATTTTTATTTTTTCAAACTACCATATATATATATATGTAAACGAATAGGAATAACAACCGATTCGATAATGATCGATTCATTTGGTGTACTTGAGAACAAATTATAGAAGTAGAAGGCAAGATTGTTTTACTGAAAGAATTCGTTTCTAATGAAAATTCATCTATAGATAATGATGAACTATATGATGATTTGAAAAAATGAAGAGAGAAATAAATTATCAGAAACGTGAACATATATTATCGTGATAAAAAAACAGCATTCATGTATATATCCACAAGTATAACGTTTAACATCAAAACCGCGTTTCATTTCAGTGTCATCTTTGATTCGGATTTTTAAACTTCAAAAATATCAAGTGAATTCTGAATCACTTGCCTTTTCTATTCCTGTTTTGTGGAGGAAACTCAAGTTCGACAGCTGTCGGATGCAAAAAATTGTCTCCGTGCATGATACTATTAGCAATATATCTTCGCAAAATGAATTATCAGTAAAAACTTAATGTTAGTAAGAGAATCAACTTTTATTTGTTTTCAAAAAACTTCCGCATAGATTTTTAAACAAAAAATCAATTTACTTTTCGTTAACGACGTGATGGAATACGAAAAAAAATGCTGTTACAACCGAATGAAAAAATTCAAAAAAAACAATTTTAAACGATACAAATTTTTCTTTAGAATCTCTAGATGATGATAAGAAAGAAGTTTGCTTCAAAAGTTTATCAGATTCCTAAAAAATCAATTTCTATGAGAAAATTTTCTTGAGTTCGATCTTATTGAAAATTATATCATTGATGCAGTTTGTACAGTAGAGTTAATTCTAAATTTTTCTCATATGATTAGAGATATATTTCTTAATTACTTTTTATCAAATAAAAGGTAGATATGTTTTGTTTGACTTAAAATGACTCATAGACAAAAATATTTTATATACTTACACTACTTGGTGAACGTTGAGCAGTTTCAGTTAATCTTTGTGTATTAGATGTTTGTTGTGTTTGAAGTGTATTATTACCCGAATTTGTAAATAATTGTCGAATTTGTTGTGATGCTTGTTGTACTGGAGATGAAGATGGTGTTGGATTTGATAAAAATGCAGTTGTAGTTCGTAATTGTTGATTAAGATTATTTGTTGTCGTAGTTGTTGGTGTATTTGTCGTTAATTTATCTAAATAGAATAAAAAATAGTAAGAAAAAAAAAATATATTTAAACTGATTCAAGAAATTTTGACTTACTTGAAGGTATTGTTACATTCAACGAAGGAATATTTAATGGTGATGTTGGAGAAGAAGATGATATTGTTGGAGCTATAGATGTTGATGAATGTTGTACTGGACGAACAACAGCAACCGGAAGAGTTGATGGAGGCTACACAAAAAAAGTAAAAATAGAATATATGTATAGAATTTTATTATTTATTTTATTTACAGTTGATGATGCAACAGATTTAGCTTGTGATTGAATAAGATAATCAACTTGTGTTTGTGTTACTGATGATGTACGTGGAGTTGTTGATGATGGTCGTGTTTGTGCTGGTTGTGGTTGTTGAGATTTTGGAGATAGTGGAAGTTGTGAACGAACTTCAAGAGTAGTTAATGGTGTTGCCTATAAAGTAAAGCATATTTATTTTATGATAATCTAATAAATTATTTTTGAAAAAACAAGGTTTTTTTTTTGTTGTAATTTTACTATGATGTAAGATTAATATTTGCTATAATATTCTTTCAGTAAAATTTGAAAATCTCAAAATGAGTTTTTTTGTATAAATTGAATTTAAATAAAAGAATACATACTTGACTTTGACTTCGTTGATAATTTGGTGCTCGAACTTGAATATTAGTTGATGTTGGTGATGGATTTGCTGTCGATGTTGTTGTTGTTGTCTGTTGTTGATGA
This sequence comes from Rotaria sp. Silwood1, assembly GCA_905250075.1. Lineage (NCBI taxonomy): Eukaryota > Metazoa > Rotifera > Eurotatoria > Philodinida > Philodinidae > Rotaria > Rotaria sp. Silwood1. Next base: position 169,871 of record CAJNOP010000080.1, read on the forward strand.
GAAAGAGCTCGAACGTGACGATATTCATTAGAAGAAATTTGAACTATAAAAAAAAGAAATAAAAGTTACAATTAGCAAAAAAATTTATTGGTTCATTGTTTTTGTGGAGTTAAACTTTGAAACACGATGTAGTTGCTGTTGCTGATCATAGAAAGACTGATTTATTTTCTATCAATTTTAACACATCTTTCTCTTTAGTACTTTTTTATTTAATCTCTTAGACATGCAATCAGAAAGTAGTTCTTTTATGAATGAAACATTATTGATATACGATTAGAGGTGTAAACCAATTGACTGAGTCGCTGCCGCAACACAACAGACGTTTGATTTTTAAAAATTTCCGACTGTCTGAAATTAGTTTTTGAACATGTTACTGGTTAGCTTTCTCGATCATCGTTTTGTCATTGTATCATTTCAAAATTTCTCGAAAAATTTCAGTCATCTCCATCAGTGAACACGAAAAAGAAGTTCAACATTTCCAGCCGTCGATCAATACATGCGGTTGACAAATTTAATCTTATATCAAGAACGTCTGTCACAGTCTGTGATGACTCATTGCAAAGATATCTTATGAAAAGGGGGTGGACAAATATCTATACATATACTTCAACAATTCTTGTAGATCATGTTTCATAAAAACTAGAAAATATTTATTTAACCTGTTCCAACTTGTTTTTGTTGTAGAGAATTTGTTTCATTTGTTATATTATTATTCGATGGTAAAACTTGTACTTGTCTTTGTCCAGATAAGATAGTAGCTGTTGGAATAGATGGTTGATTTGATGAAGGCATTGGATTAATTGATGTTGGTGTTGAACATGATAACTATAAGATTAAATAATAAAAATATTTTTTCTTCGTTTGTTGTTTTTTTTTATTAATACTTACATTAGTTCGAGATGGTAAAATATTACTTTGAGAACGAGGTGGATTCATATTTGAAGGATTATTACTTGCAACAATAATATTATTCGAAATAGATCGTTGAATTGTAGGAGAACTTGATGGTGAAGGTGATTGAATAAGTGATAGAGAAGGTGAAGGAGATGAATTAATTGGTGTTGGTGTAGTACTTAATGCCGATGTTCGAACCTAAATAAATGTAATAAAGTAAAATAAAATAAAATAAAATAAATAAAATTTACTCGAGTATTAATTGTTGATGTTAATGTTGCATTAGGAGGAGGTGTTTGTTGTTTAATAGTATCAATATTATTTTGTGCCATTGAAATTTGTTGTTGTTGTTGTTGTTGATGAACATTTCCAGTAGTAGTTTGTGTGGATTGTTGTTGTTGTTGTTGTTGCTGCTGTTGCTGTTGTTGTTGTTGTTTTAATTCTTTTTCTCGTTCTGATCGTTGATATGATACATCACTTGGTGTTAATGGTACATCAAAATTAATATCTATAGAGAAAGAAAAAAAAAACCAAATGAATAAATGAAGATTCTAATGCGTTTTCTTTTTTAATGTAAACATACTATTTTCTTGTAAAAGTGAACCTTGTTTTAAACCTCGTGTTTGATGATGTGCAGCTTGAACTATTTGTATTTGTTTAAATTTATTTAAATATAACATTGATGATAATTGTTGTTCAAATTGTGAAATAATATCAAATTTTTGATGATAAATTTGTAATAATTTTTGACAATTATCATGAACAAATAATTGATTTGTACGTAACATTTGCCAATTATCATCTGACATCTTAAAATGAATATATATAAAAGAAAAGAAAATTATTTAGAAATTTTCGATAATCTTTTTATAATTATCTTACTTTTACAGTTCCTTTAATAACATGTTTCTTTTTTTTAATTAAATCATAAACAACACGACCTTCTTCACGTGGTCCAATAACTTGTTCAAAACGATGCTTACATTGTTTTGGTGTACGTAATACACGTGAATAACGATTAACAATATCCGATATAAAATCCCAATTTTGTGTTAATGCATTTGTTGTATTATTAACAATTGATGATGATGTTGGTGTTATAGTTGTTGATGTTGTTGATGATGGTAATAATGGTGATGATGATAATGATGTATTGGATAAAATTGATTGAGATTTATTTGCATTTGATGTACTTGAAAATGACATTGATGTTAATGGTAATTGTTGAATATTTTGTATTGCATCTAAGACTTTATAATCTTCGGATATAAGCCAATCACTATTATCAATTTCAAGTAAACCTTGAAAATTATCTTTTGAAAGCATATCTTCAAGTTTAATTGGACGTGATAATGTTGATGTTGATGCTGGAACAATAACATTTGTATTTGAAGAATTTGGAAGTGGAGTAGTTGTTGTACCATTATTAACATATAATTGACGAGCTTTAATATTAGCTTGTGGTGTTATAGATGTTGAAATATTTGATGAAAATATTTTATTAGTATTATTATTTGATATTTGTTTTGATTTATTTAAAGTATTTGTTGATAATGATGATGATTGAGTATTAAGTAATAAATTTGATCGATCAAATAATGAACGTGGTACAAGAATATTTGTATCAGATTTTGACATATTTGTTGTATCAACAAGTGCTAAAATTAAAAATAAATTTATTATTCTATGAAAATCTAAAAATTTCTTTAAACAATTGTCCATTTTTACATTTTGCTATTGATGTTGGCTTTTATCTATCGGTAATAATCTCTATTTTTTTTTCTTTACTAGAATCTTATTCTTTCTTAAAATATTGAGCAAAGATTTTAAGTACATATATTAATACATGATGGTTAATGGAAAATTCAATTAGAAGATTTTCATCTAAAATTTTGTTCAGAAACAGATTTCATGGCTAATAAAATATCCTAACCAATGGATAAATTACTTTCGAGTTGAGACTATGTACAGCATATAGATCCAAAAGAGTTCATATCCTTAGCTTATCGTTGTCGAGATACTGCAAATTTATGATAGTTTTTAAAATGAATGCCATGATCTCTCTCAGAAACATTAGAAAAAAACTGATCGGCAAATTTGAACTAAAACTTCGCACATAGATAATCCTTAACGAGAATATCTTATTCTGAAATTTTAAGTGTTCTTCTTATCTTAAGATACAGCTATAATAAACGCGTGTCTTTTATGGCTTTCATATATGACTGTAGATTCAATGCTCTTATTTTAGGATAAAGAAAAATTAAAAGATTCGAAATTTTCATAATAAACTACTCTCACGAAAGTATATCTCTAATAGAGTTTTTTCATGAATAGTTAACGTAGCAATCGAACATTCACTAAAACAGTCATAAATCTAACTTGATAAAATATGAATTCAAAGCCTATAGGGACATCTTTAGTTTCACAGAATCTTACTCACAGTCAAAACATACAGTCGAACAGTGCTTGATCATGATAATACAATTCTTCGTAAGAGAATGGAGCTTATACATTCATATATTATCTTTTCTTATTATAAAATGAAACGTGTTTGGAAAATATATACAATCAAATATAGGAAAATTTCTCGAACGATTATATCTATCAAAAATGATATCAATATTTCAGCTCATATGAACTTTCATATGATTTTTTTTTTGCTAAAGACAAAGTTATTATAAAACATTAAACTATACGTATCCACTTTCACTACGACTATCTCAACTCATTTCATTAGAAAAGGTCTTTCTGCAAACTTCAGATAATCGTCAGTAATTGTTTACCTTTCGGTAGAGGAAACCGAATATATTCTTCTGGTTCAATCATCATTGCTTCTGATTCATAACCACAATCAAGTTCATCATCATTGTATATTTCTTCATCTTCGTCTTTTAAGTGTTTCATTAAAATACCAGACCATATCTAATATAATTTAAATAAACAAAATCAATAAAAAGCGAAAACAAAAAAAGAAAACATTACAAACCTCAAATTCTTGTCCATCTTCAGTGATCCAAATCTAAACAACAACTAAAGTAAGTTTATCATTGTTTTCTTTTGTATTATCTTATCATCTGTCTGTCTGTTAAAATTCATTTTCAATTTTCGAATGCAACTAAAAATCCTTATTTTTTTGTCTTGAAATAATTCGTATAAATTAAACAAAACACACGAAAAAATAAATCATGAAAAATTTTCATTTCTTTGTTTTTCAAGGCCAATGTAAAATCATGATTCAAGATTGTTCATCATACTAAAACTAAGATCACTATATTAAATTAAACTGCTCAAGCTTTGCACTAGTCATCAACAGACTGATCAACAGATACTGAAAAACCAATTTATAATAAAAAAAAGAAAATGATCACAAATCTTGAATCATGCTTTATTTCTTGATGCCCTGATATCCAGATATAAATATACATGTGTGTGTGTGTATTGCTCAATTTATCGATTTATTTTTTATATTTGGAGAAAAAAATTATTGAAGCAGGTACACGTATACAGGTTGGAAAAAAAATGAACAGCACTATGCTATATAACTGTATGTATGTTTAAAACAATACTAAGAGAATAAACGGAGAAAACAAACATGCAAGCACTGTTCTTAATATCATCTGTCATAACAGAAGAAAGATAAATTTTTTTATTCCGCCTCCTCATATTTCTGTTAGATTTTTTCTGGTTCGTATTTTTTGTTGAATTGTTTGTGATTGTAATTGTGATCGAATTCGATAACTGGCTCTGGTTGTTGATGATAAACGAGAATTTGAAGATTTATCAATTGATGATTGATCAATAGTATCTATCCTAGATAATAAATTTCTTGTTGATTTCTTAGTCGTAAGTATTGGTTCTGAGGATTGAAACTTCGGATTATTAGAATTTATTGCAGATATAGCTGATTGTTTATTTAAGAAATTTAATGATGGCGATGAATCATCAAATCGAACTTTTCGTTGAACACCAGATTTTGTATTCGTAACTGATAGTGATTTCTTTCGAGGTAGAATTGGTGATGTACGTATCAATGTTGATATACTTGTTTTAGATTTTGATGAGTAGATTATATTCGAATAATTTGACGTACTATTATTAGAATTACTATGTAATTCATCATCATCATCGTCATCGCTATTAAGACATGCTATGAAATTGATACAATCACCATTATTAATCTTATGTTGATTTTCATTTTTTCGAGACGGTATTTGTTGTTTTATTTTATGATCAACTAATTTTGTTTGTATATTAGTGAATAGTAACGGTGATTGAGGTGGAGATGGAATAATTTGTAAGTGACGACGTCGTTGTATACTATCATTAGATGTTTTGGAATAATTCTTGATAGGATTGAATGAATGTTTAATAATTGCAGGAGATAGAGGAGGCGGAGATAAAAGAGGAGATGGAGATATAGAAAAAGGAACTAATAATGATGTTATAGGAGAAGAAAAAAATGAATGATTAACAGCAGGAACAACTGTAGAATTTTTCTCATAACGTGCTAATTCATTCGCTACCAAACTATATCGTGCACATGAATAAGTATAGTTATATTTGACCTTTCGTTCATTGTCTCGTGTATATGTATACATCATTTCATCATCATCTTGTTCAAATTGTTTATCTTCTTGTTCTTTTAAAGCTTTTAAACGTGATAATTGCCAATCTTTTCGAATTTGTTCTGTATTAAGCTAAATATTACAAAAAAATAAAATAGAATTCGTTTGATTTTTAAATTTTTAGAAAAACAAATATTTTACATATATATTTGAATTAGTTTGAGAAATTTGATGATGATCACCACGATGAGTTTCAATACAACGTAAAGCATATCGTTCGATCGGTCGAAGCTAAAATAAAAGAAAATATTGTTTTTTTTTTTTGTTCCTTTGAATATAATAATAACAAAATAATACTTGTTCATCAAATGTTTTTAATTTTTCTTCAATTTGATTCATATTTTGTTTTTGTTTTTCAATTAATTGATCTTCATTTAGATGAATTATTTCATCTTCATTAAACTCAATTAATTCAGCTTTAACTTCTTGAGTCAATTCATTTGCTGCTTGACGATCTGTTTCATCTTCAACTGAAGCAAGAGCTTCTTCAATTTGTGTTGTTGTTAAATTATTATCTGTCATAGTTGTTGAACGATTCAAATCTAATTGTTCTTGATATTCATTTCGTTCACGTATAACATCTTCTATTGTTGTTGATGGATCAAATAATTCACGAATATTATTCTATTATTAAGAATTTTAATTAAAAAAAAAGAATTTAAATGAACGTTGTTACGAAAAAACTAAAATACTGGCACTACGAAATTTGAGCAAGTTTTTTTTTTTATATCTTTTCATATGCTGTGATAGGGTTCGTTGAATTACCTATTGGAATTTTGTTTTTGTTATAGTCAGACGATGTTTTTACAGTGAAACTTTAGTAGATTCGGTTAAAAGAATGAGACAAGCTGATAAAAATTGCATTACGCCAAAAGCATCAAGACTAGATCGTGTCAATATTTATCGTACTCATGATATGATCAGAAAAAACATGATGCTTTAAAGCAAATATCATATTCGGTATTAGAGATGTAACGGTGACGATGCCCCAGTCTACGATAGAACGACACATCAATCTAAACATATATGTATTGTCTAACGGTGAACATATAATAGAACTATGATGGTCTTGGATTGACTTCGATTGGGATGACGGCTTCAAAAAAACAAATACTTAAATTTAATAATAATAGACTTAAGATTTTCGGAATCCAGGAGTTCAGATCCATATGAAGTTTGTCGGAATTCTCGAGCTTAATGTTCTCTTTAGAGAATGAGTTCGTTCTCTCTAATTAGTTTCATAGAATTTAGCTAATTTCTTGACATACATCTTTCCAAATTCGCATAGCCGAAATGAAGTCCAGATAGAGGGGGAAAAGCTAGATTTGAGTACTCCAAAGTATTACACTTCACCTATACTTCGGACTATTGAAGTCTCACTTTTCCCTCCTTGATCTAAGATCACCATAGTTTCATCATGCGTTTACCTTCTTCATTTTTATTATATGCGTCCATGTCTACACTAGTGCAGTGCTCTGCGTAAGACTGGCAATCATCAACACCGAATAGTATACTCAAAACTGATTTCAGTTGTTTCATTTCTTCACTGTTATCTTCGAATATTCTGACCTATGCTTCGCCTAAGATAGAAATTTCACGAAAAATTAAAACTTTGATAGTTTAAAATCTTATAAGACAAACTCTTACTGATAGCACTTTTCTATCGTAACCGAAATAGCATCGTTTTTTCAAACTATATGACGAGTAAAATCAAAAGCAAAATTCGGATAAAATATTTGCAATATCGCGATTTGATGTTTTTATTGTATTTCAATTTTCATAAGTTTTACCACAAAAACAACATTTCTTAAAGCAACTCGATAAGTTCTACTCAACTATGATGAAAAATTCTTTTGCTCAAATTTGAAATTTCTGTTATTTTATAAAAGAAAAAAAGAAATACCTTTTTGAAATAATTAACATCAAAACTACCACCATCAATTGTTAAATCACCCAGCATACGTTTTTGATTTGCTTTTTTCAAAATATTTTCTTCAATTGTACTCTTACAAATAAGTCTTCAAAAAATAAAAAAAATAAAAAAAAATAATTATTTTCTTGCTAATATAAATTCTTACCGATAAATGTGTACATCTTTTGTTTGTCCAATTCGATGACATCGATCTTGTGCTTGAGCATCCATTGTAGGATTCCAATCTGAATCATAAAATATCACAGTATCAGCACCGGTTAAATTAACACCAATTCCTCCAGCACGTGTTGATAGTAGAAAAACAAATATTTTTTCATCACTATTAAAACGTTCCATTAATATTTGTCGTTCAAAAACTTGTGTTGTACCATCTAATCGTAAATATGTATACCCATGATAATTTAAAAATACTTCAAGTATATCAAGCATTTTAGTCATTTGTGTAAATATTAAACAACGATGTTTATTATGTTTTAAATCTGATAAAAGTAAATCAAGTGTTTGTAATTTACCACAATCATATTGTATAAGACGTCGTTCAGGAAATTGTAAAAACATCGTTTGTCTTATTGGTGAAAGAATATCAAAATCAATGGATGATAAAACTTCAATTATTGGTTTTGATTTATTGATTTTATTTGTTAAACGAATTCCATTTGATTGAAATAATTCAATAGGTGATGCTAATACACGTGTCGTACATATCATAAATCTAAAGTTCATTTCCGTTAGAATTATTGAAATGAAGATACATGCATAGGAGAATATCGTGAGAACTTGTTTATGTTTTTCTGATCGCGTGTATCTCAGGATTCTCGAAGGAAATTAATTATGAATAACTGTCTTTTTTTGTTATTTGAAAGAGCATGTGAAACTATAATGCCTTTGTTTATTAATTATTATATGAATGCACTTCAATACAAATAGATGACCATTTTTCTTCACATAAAAAAAAGGCTTTACAGTATAACATGTTCTTTTAAATAGAAAAAGCTATTAGCATAAGCCCTGCTGGATTAAATTGTGCAACACGATGTAGTTACTATGGCTAACTGTAGGAAGATAGTTTTATTATTGTATCTATTTTGGGACACAATTCTAAATTATTCTTGTCCAGAAATGTAATAAGGAAGTAGTTCATATATTATAGCAAGACGTGAATGATCTATGATGTGTGATCGTATATCAACAATGTCTATTACGATCATCTTTTAGATCGTATTTTACAACAATATAAAATATATAGAATGACAACTTACAGAAAATTTTAGATTGTCAAATAGGCTATTTTTAAACCGCTGTTTGATAAATATTTTTCAAAACTTCGTAGTATAAAGCTGAAAATTTTACCAACTAAAGTCTGAACACATCCTGGATACTTTATACAATCTAACTCAAGACCCATTTATATGGATGGAAGTCTGTTCAAATTCTTTTTATTTACCTATTAAGTATATCTCGATATTCATCTAATACTTCGCGATTTGTTTTTATTAATTGTCGTAGAGTATCCGTTGTTGACATATAATCTTGAGTTTTAGTTAATGATTCATATACTTGTTGACATAATGCATATCCACTAAATGTTGTTCGATTAAACCGATGACATGGACGCATAGCTAATTCAATTTGTGAAAGAAGATCAGAGCCATATACCGGACGAGATTGACAACGTTCTGCATTGATTTGACATAATAATTCATAACGAGATAAACGTTCTTGTTGACGTTGTTTACAAATTTCATGCTAAAAGATAACAATAAAAATGTTCTTAGTACATATCTTTGTTTTATAAACATCATGTTTGATATACAGGAGTGGTGCAACTGAATGGAAGAAGATAACCTTCTTCTGCTTGAAAAAAATTTGATGGCAGCTTACTTCAAGTTTGAGAAAAATCAGAACGATATCTAGCATCAATGCATATAGATTTCGGCTATACCATCTCTTTCTTTAATTTTAGAAAATTCGTGCTATACACTCCTTCGATATCGTGAAGACTTTATGTAATTGAACTATTTCTTCAATAAAATCGTGATTGAAATTAAATATTCTGTAATAAGTCTAAATGTTTTTAACCTATCTAAATTTTTGTCTCTTAACAAAAATTTGAAAATACTACGACAAAAGTAGTCATGACTTTATGAGTATTCAACAGCTAAAATCTTCAAATATAATTAAACTTTCTGTGCGAAAATATTTCTACCACGAAGAACTGCAAGACTAAATCCAATATTTTAGTAGTCTATGCTCATATTTGTTATTCTGTGAATAGTTTTTATGTATAAGTCGATCTGTAAACACATCTTTGCACATTTCGAACTGTAAGAAAAAAAAATTTGCATTATATCTATTCAGCTACAACTAACTCCAAACGTTATTATGTTGGACTTCTTCTTCTGCTCGAGTTTGGTGATAAATGTAGAAAAGAAAAATATCGAATAGAAAAATAGAAAAATTAAAGTCTTTGAAAATGTAAGTACAGCCCATCAGATTTAAAATCCTTGAAACTGATTAACAGAAAAGTTTCAGAATCATATCAAATTGTGCTCTGATCTGACACTGACTCAACGAGTTCTAAGTGTGACTATAGGTCTTTTCTTTACTCAGACACCTTCACTTATACGTACAGCCACACCCACACCCTCATATCCATTCACCCTCAACATGTAACTTTCATTTATTTTGTTCTTTCGACATTTTTCTTTTTTGCTTTTGTTTTATGTCAATACGTCCTGCTCTAACCTTTTCACTTCGCTAATATCGCTTATATTCCTAATAAAGAAAAAATTTTTATCAAGGAATAAATTTTGAAACTTACATAAATATTTTCTGATTGAAATTCATGATCATTTAAATTTATTAATAGATTTTGTTTTATTTCGGAATGATTTCGAAGATCTAACAATAAAAATAATAATCAATTTTTTTGTTAAACATTAAATAATAAAAACTTAATCATACTTCTTGTCGTTATTTCATTAGATTGTGACCATATAGAACTATTTCTATATCGTTCAATAATACTTGTTGTTAATTGAATATGTTGTCGTTTATCATCATTATTTGTAGAATTAATTATATTCATAATCATAGATTTAGTTGCTTGTAAACTTAATTGAATTCGATAACAAAGAAATATATCATTTGGTTGTGTATTATATAAAATATATGGATTTTTTAAATTAATATTAAAAATTAATTTCGGTATTTGATATTCGATTAAATATTGTTGAAAAATAAATGGTGAAATAATTGGTCGTGGTTCAAATAAATCAGGATGATTACAAACTTTTCTTAATTGCATAAGTATATTAATAACAGACATATAATTACCTTGTTGAATAATATCATGTGTTGTTTTACATTGTATAAAATCTTCATATAATTGTCGTTGTCTTTTAGATAAATGACATATAATAATATGTTCAAATTTTTTAGGCATTTGTTTTTCAACATCAATTTTTAAACGACGTAATATAAATGGACGTAATATCTTATGTAAACGTTTTATTAATAAATCATTTGTTTGTATTTGTCCTTGTTCAATTATTTCTGTTAATGGATTTGAAAACCATTGACGAAATTCTTCATGTGATGAAAATAAATTTGGCATTAAAAAATGCATTAATGACCATAATTCCATAAGAGAATTTTGTAATGGTGTACCTGTTAATAATAAACGACGTTGAGAATGAAAATTTAATAATGTTTGCCAACGTTGAGATTTAAAATTTTTTATATTATGTGCTTCATCTAATATTAAATATTTCCATTTTTTACGACGAAATAATTTTGCATCTTGTAATATAAGATTATATGATGTTATACATATATGAAATGCATTCATTCTTGTCCAACCTTGACGTTTTAATTGACGTTCTTTTATTGAACCATAATATGTTAAAATTTTAAAAGCTGGACACCATTTTTTAAATTCTAATTCCCAATTAAGCATAACACTTGTAGGAACAACAATTAAATGTGGACCCCAAACACCTATTTAAGAAGTATTGTATTTCGATTTATATTGAAAAAAAATCTAATAGTAAATATATTACCTTTTTCACAAGCTAAATGTGCAAGTAAAGCAATTGTTTGGATAGTTTTACCTAAAATGTAAATATAAATAAATATTAAGACAATTCTCAAGCCGGGCTGTTGATATGAACGAGAGGAAGACGAACGAAACTCATCGTGATCTGACTTCTCTCATGATAGATGACCTATCATCAGACCGTTCTTTCTTAATTCTATTCGCCTCCTAATGATACTGTCTGCTTATTGTTATTTCCGTCTCTCTGTCCAAGAAAATTTAATCGTGTTTCTAAACTTGGTTACTGTCCAAAAAAACTTGGTGCAAAGGGCAAACATGTTAGGGAAAAGGATTCCTTCTTTAATCGGAAGATGAAATGTTGGTTGTTGAAAATGTTTATCGCATTTATAAATATAAATGAATATCAATATAGTTTTAATAAATGTTGATTAGAAAAAAGATAGTTGTTTAAAAAAAATCCTCTGTTGATAAATGCTGTTGTTCGATATTTACAATTCATTGAGATTGAAGTTTATCAGGAAAATATGGCAAGATACTTTTATCATGAAAATTAAATTTTTTACATAATTAAACATCTACTCTATGAAGCTATGTTTATGAGGTTCAGTCAAGAAGGTATCAGGATACTTGAAGATATTTTTGCACTTTTAGAGTAACAAAGTTTAAAATGTTCTCACTCTAAACAAAATATGAAGGTCTGACCGGTCTAAAATTCATACTGACACTGAACTAACACGTTGTCATATTATACCGTCTGTAGATAGTGATATTTAACATAGTCAGCTTTTCACAATGTTTTCTTTACACACTATTTATGAAATACGAAGAACAAAAACAAACTAATAAGACATACCGGTTACGACCAGTCTACCAGTTCCATCTCTGAAATATACTAATGAATACTATCTATTTATTTCGATTTTCAAGAAAGATGTGCAATGTTGACGATAAGACAATTGCACAGAAATGTATCACTTCTAGTTAGAGACATAATACAAACAGTTGCATTCAATATTTTTCGACCAGATTTATTTTCAAATTTGCTGATAAGATTCTAAATAGCTCTTTTTTTACGTAACTATGTACAGTAAAAATCTCCACTAGTAAACATCTCCTAATTATAAACAGTCTCAGATATGACAGACCGATTTTTGCAGTAAATACCACTTCCTCTAATGTGAACACTTCATTCTGGACAATTAACACTTTTTTTCTCTTGCTTTTACTATGATAACCTATTTCCTGTCGCCTATTTCGTATACACTACGCGTAAGTACACTTTGTGTATGATTTGATTACTGTGTGTGTAAAGTCAAGAATAACATCATGATACTTGCTTACATTGCAAGAAAAAATTCATTATAAATATTTTAACAAAAGAATAAATAGTCAAGCCTTTATCTATGACTAATAAAAAGACAATTTTTCGAGAACTTTTTCTTCGTTTCAAAGCAAACCATACTTCAACTCTCTAAGGCGAACACTTTGCAATGGTTCCGACAATGTTCAGAATAGAGATGTTTTACTGTATTTTTAGCCAACTATCAAGTTGTCCACCGTAAAGTTCATATAACTGATTCAGTACTACGTTTGTAGATTATTTCATCGACACCATCATGTAGAGTGTGCATTTTTACCAGGACTCACCACCCTGGTCGCTTTGATTGCTTCATTCTCTCTCTAGGCGAATAAAAGATTTTCACTACCGTGTTTCAGCATGATTTACATATGTCAAAAAGCCAGCATTCATGAAGCTCTTTATTGAAAAATGGTCGAATAGTAGCAAGAAACTAGCAAATATCCATGACGAATCTCCTCCGTCACTCCGCGTATTGCAGAGTATTTAATGATTTCGATATAACTCAGCTTCTTTTCAATAAAAAGCTTCATAAATGTACGATATTTGATATGTCTGAAACATTCTCAGACGCCCTAGTAAATTCTAAGCCAAAATACACAATTTACACGATGGTTTAGATGAACAGATTCACAAACTTTCTGAATAAATTGATATCTATAAATGTTTTCATATAAATAATGTTAATTTACAGAGTGTCGAAATCGATCAGTAAACTAAAACTGCATATTAGGTTTTTTTTATTTATCTAATTGCTTTAATTGTATCTTCATGTATCTATGTCCTATTTCTCTTCATTTCTTTTGCATTCTAATTTTTTTTTTTTTGTATAACAAATAAATCAATTTACCTAAACCCATTTCATCAGCTAATATACAATTAAGTTTTTTTTCATATAATGTAACAAGCCAATCAAGACCAACATGTTGATACTCTCTTAATGGATGTTTAAGTAGAAAAGGCACCGGTGTTTTAACTGTTGTAGTATTAAGTGTAAATCCTGTTGGTTGAAGTGCTTGAACTGTTGTTGCTAAATCATTCATTTGTTTATCTGTTGTTATTTGATTATTTTCTATTAAATTATTATCATCTATTTCATTTGATATTGATTCTTCATCGAAAATTTCATTTATATCACTATCACTTAAATTTTCATCTTCATCATCGTCATCTTCTTGTTGTTGATGTAATTCTTGTGATAAATTATTTTCTTTTTCATTTGATAAATTTAATACATCAATACCATAATGATGTTTTAATAAATTTTCAATTGATTCTTGTTGATCAGCTTGAAGTTCTTTGAGTTCATTTAAATCATATTCATCTTTTTCATATTGTTCTTCATGTTCAATTGTTTCTTCATTATCTTCATTATTTATATCATCATGTATATAATAGTCACTATCATCATTATTATTTATTTGATTTTGATTTATTGTTGTTTGTAAAGATTTTACAAGCCAATTTGAATATTTTTCTGTTTGATTAACAATTAAATTTAAATTTATATCTAATTGATGTTTACGTAATTGTTCTAAACGTGTTGTTTGTTTATATTCAGCTATTTTATTTATATTTTTCCAAAAATTCATAACTTCTTTACATATAAATTGTGCTTGTTTACGTATACGTTTATATTCATTATGTTGTTGTTGATTTTTTAATTGATTTTTATCATGAAAATATTTTAAAACAGCAATAGAAAGTTTTTTAGCCATTTCTTGTTTCCAACGTTTTTCAAGTATAAAATCTTCTGCTAACCAACGCATTTCATCAAGTAAATAATCCCAATGTGTTTTACGTTTTTTAGGTTCTAAACATTTTGCTAAACGTTGATTTGTCCATTTTCCATCAGATTTTAATTCATCAATACGTTTTAATATATGTGTTTCATGTTTAATACGATCAAATGATTGATTTGAAGAATTTATTGATTGATATCGTTGACGTTTACCACATCGTGATGATGATACTGATACTGATGATGATGTGAATGGTGTAAATGATGTATTATTAATATCATGTAAATTTTTTTCAACTTTTTCAATAAGATCTTCTTCAGCTTGAATAAAACGTTGTTCATCTAATGATAAATCAGGTCGATCACACATTTGTAAATTAACATATTCATGAACTAGAGTACGATGAGATTGTACAATATCATTAAGACAATTAAACATTGATTGAATATTATTATTATTATTATTATTGTTATTATTATCAGATGTAGAATTATTAGTTAATGATGAGGTACGAACGCGTTTTAACGGCGTTTGTTCAATGTCTGAATCATTTTGAATTATATTTGATGAACGACGTCGTTTTAAAGTATTAGACGTTAATTCATCATCAATTGTTGCGGTGAAATCCACCGCAGAAGTCATCTTAAAGGAAAATAATCAAATCATTGCATTAAAATATTGAATATAAAAAAAATTAACACTGACAGGTAAATGAATTACAACTAGGTTTTCGTCTATTTTTACCATTGAAGTATAACTTCATGGGCCTCTATTCATATTTGCATTGGGATTGGTTCATTTAGAAATATGAATTTGATTGATGACTCCTGACATCTGTTTGAACATATCTGATAGGTCTTTTAGACATTTGTATACAATTTTTAAAAAAAAATAATTGTTTGTTGTTGTCTTAGTAAAATCTCAAAGACATTAAAATGTGAAGGATGACATTGTTGTCGTTGCTAATGACTAAGAGATTGTTTTATTTTATCTACTTTTAGAAACATTTCTCCTTCATTCTTTTCTTTTTAATCTTGTAGAAATGCAATAAAAATGTAGTTCATAGATAATAACAAGACGTTTTTGCTGTATAGTCTCCGACTAATGTCTGACACTGTGTATGGGGAGACGGATTTAAATTTTTACACTTTTAGATTGTGCTTTATAAAAAACAACAAGTTTTTTTCTAACTGAAAATTCTATTAAGATTAATATTAAGTTCCTAAAGAACAAATTAGCATGTGTTTCTTGTTTGATGAAGAAGAAGTTTGAAGAATCTGTCAAATAGATCAACTTTATTATTATAATTAAGAGCTTTCTTTGTTATGGCAAATGTCATATCTTAAGTCTAATCTATTTTCTTAATGAAAGAATGTAAATGACAGCCAAAACTCATCCGTGTCTCCTTGATTGCGGGCGATTTTTCTTAATTGGAGAAAAAA